>JAZGTJ010003687.1:0-34194 GCA_036877575.1 Botia almorhae
ACTCTCCTCTGAGCAGCAGTGTATGCTAATCATTCAGTGCACACTTGTGTAGTCCGAGAAGCCTGGGACCAGGTTTATGTTCCTTAAGGGTGTGTGTGTGTGTCTGTGAGTGTGTGTGTGTGTGTGTGTGTGTGTGTGTGAGTGTGTGTGTGTGTGTGTGAGCAGGCATAATGTGAGGTGAGCGGATGTATATAACCTTGAGTCTCTAGGAGAAGCTGAAGAGGGCATGTTAAATATGTTCACAAGGTGTGTATGTGAGTGAGGCTAGTCACAAGTTGTACCTGCTTGGCCAGGTTGACAGAGTCTGATGTGAGTCTGTCTCTGAGGTGAGGATCAAGCTGAGCCGCAGGTGCGATCTCCACCACTTTTTGATGTCTTCTCTGGATGGAACAATCCCTCTCGTACAGATGAATGACATTTCCATATTTATCACCTGAGAGAGAGTTAAGGGGAGACAGATAAATACTGAGAAGGAAGAGAGATGTAGACAAAGGTTCTTTTTCTTGAGTATGTCATTGTATGTCATTAGTAATTCATTTCTAGGTTGTGTCTCCCAATATCACTTCTTTTCATCTTATTTAAGTTTGTTTGGCTTTTATTGGACAGTTCAGTGAAGGCGTGACAGGAAATCATATGTGTGAGACAGAGAGTGGGGCAGGATTCAGCAAAGAACCACAAACTGGGTCGCCTGAAGCGCTATTGCGTAATATGTCAACACGCAGCAAAATTGGCCATCAGGAGCAAAATCACTCTCCATCTTGCTCCCTAATGACATCATCATTGGTGGCAAAACAAGTGCACAGACATCTGCATGTAAGAATGTTATAGGTTTTGTGACATTAGTCGTCTCAAGCTAATCAACGACAGATGTCTTACTCTAAAACGCTACATCCACTGATATCATAATAATGATGATACGGCTAACTCTCCCTCACTGCGCAAACGCTAACTTTAGCTCTTTAGTCCTTTTGTCATTGAGTAAATAATCAAGTTCTAAGTGCTTAA
This sequence comes from Botia almorhae, assembly GCA_036877575.1. Classification (NCBI taxonomy): domain Eukaryota; kingdom Metazoa; phylum Chordata; class Actinopteri; order Cypriniformes; family Botiidae; genus Botia; species Botia almorhae. Next base: position 1,006 of record JAZGTJ010003687.1, read on the forward strand.
GTGCTTGAGCTTGACCTGAGAGTCTGTCTCAAAATCACGACAGCAAAACTGAAATCTACCTTCTGGAAGCAGCTGCCTCATTCTAGTGAAAATACTGTGTTTTCCTGATACTCCTCATTTAAAGTTAATTGCTGTGAGGGTATCTCAGCTTGTTAGCGTGTCTACATGGATTCCCTATTAGATTAATCGAGAAGACTGAATAAAGTTAGTTGTAAGAAAGAGCGAGAGAGCGAGCAAGCCAGATTGAGAAAGAGAGAGAGAGAATGGTGTCCCTGGACACACACACAGAGTCATTCCCTGTTAAAAACCCAATTTAATTCCAGCTGTATGTTTTTGACTACGAGCTCTGTTCCAGGCAAGCAAAATTTCATCTAATGAGCCAAAACACAGTGGTTAAAATACACAAGAGAGGTGCAAACAGATCATAGTAAACAAATGTGTACACATCCTGTGGACTTGCACAAATTACCCTAAATAAGATACTTTTATCTTTTTTTTTTTAAAACACAAACACAGACATACACAAAATGCGCACATGCATGAAAATACTCACCGAGAATTTGCACTTCAATGTGCCGTGGTTTCTCGATGAATTTTTCGACAAACAGAGCACCATTACCAAAAGCTGCCAGAGCCTCTGAATACGCTCTCTGATAGTTCTCTTCTAGTTCCTGCCAATGAATCACAAAATCTGTTTAGCGTTACAATAATCAACACGATGACCAAAAACAACAGGCTATTCACACAAGGTTATTGAGCAATTAATCAGTAAACACGTTTAGTTCAATGTGTTTTTACATTTTGTTTGTCACACAAACCGCTAAAATCGGGGACCTTCTGTTTTTGACAAGGGCTAAAGCAAAAAGGTTGAAATTTTTTCCCACATTATAATGATTTCATTAGTTTTACTGGTGTTTACAAATAATATACCATCTATTTCGTTTCGTCCCTGTTACATCACATGTCTGGGCGGGGAAAGTTTCCGCGTTAAGCCATTCATCCGCGTGGACTATAAACTATAAAGTTGCAGAAGTTTTGGTTCATCTTATTATCTTTCTTGTTCTAAGTTCTGAAGATTAGTTTGTTTTCATAATATATCATCTTTTATCTCAAACAATATAGTAAAACTTTATGACCCCCCCAAAAAAGTCATTTGGGGTAAATGTCTGATAAACCGAAATTTAGACTAGTGGAGAATAAAAAGCTATGATTTCTATTCTTGACGTAATAAAGCCTCTTTATTGTGTTAACAAATGTGGCCTGCAAAGGCTGTAGTCTGTTTATTTTCATTTCTCTCCTGTGTAGTACGTAAAGAAACCAAATGAAGTGTCTTCAGAAACCTTGGTACAGAACGTTTAACGCTCTTTATAAGACAAAGCTGTTGTCTCAGAGCCTGGCAGACACAATAAATACTAATACTGGCAATAAATACTAAACTCTTCTCACATCTGGCAATAAATACAGAAAATGGACTATATACATCCAGCAGAGTGTCATAGTGATATAGTATTTTACTGAGGCAGCTGTCGCATGTGCATGTCCACGTGTCAAGTAGAGGACAGTGGCCGTCTATCGTCCTGTAATGCAATGGACAAGCAGTCGTAAAACTCGCAGATATACCCGCATGAAATAAAGCAGCAGATGCAGTAAACAAGAGCAGACACTGAGGTCCATTAACCATTGGCGGTGCAATCTACACTGAGAGGATGGATTAGCTTTAGCGGGCTAGTCTTGTAATCCATTGCAAACTAAGTGTGCAGGGCACTGCTGGTTATGATGTCCGCTGCTGTTGAACAGCCTGATAGCCAGTGAAGAAAAGCTGTTCTTGAGACCTGCGAATCTAGCGAAAAATTACTTTTGAGCCCTCGAGGGGAACTGGGGAAAACAGGTCAGAGAAGCGCTGGGTTATTCCTTAAAGGTCCTGCGGGCGATTTTTCCATGTTAAAATACTCCTATCCCTGTTTAATGCACCGAGACGACGACGCAGTTTTGGGTTCAACCAACGGGATGAGTCGGAGATGCCAAAGGAAGCCGGGGGGGCAACACGGGGTGTTAAAGCATGAACATAATATGCAGAGTTAAACACATAATGTTTAACCTTCCTGTTAGCGGCCAAGCAGCTACTGAAACGGTAATGATACTGGGAAACGCTCCAAAACACATTTGTTTATGTTGATGGGAGGGCTCATGCCAGCCGCTCAGACTCTCCACAGGAACCAAAGGTATTGTTCTGAAGGTTTAATTTGGCCTTATTCAGGATCTATTAGAAGTTTAAAACAGCCCCAGCTAACAGGGAATGTTCTCAGAACCTTGGCTAACGTTAGCAATAACGTTAAAATAACATCTAACTTTCAAAATAAATTTTTTACGTTTTTGTTACTTAATGGAAATGTTAGGGATATGTTCTTACAACCTAAAATTGTTAGCGGAGGCATCTGTTCTGTTAAACTGAATATGCTTAACCTTAAACAAATAAATAAAACAGGAAAAATATACTTATGTTAAAACATGGATTATCAAAAACTGGGGTTAGAGAAAGTCAATTTAAGTGATTAAAAGTATCTAGTCAAGAACTTATTTGAGTGGAAGTAAAAAAATACTGTATTTAAGTGGAGGCTCGAGTGCTATAATCATCATATGATAATTTTACACCTACAAAAGTAAAAAAACACACAGACCTCATAATCTCTGACCACCCTCATGCCACGACCTCCTCCTCCATATGCTGCTTTAAAGATGATGGGAAAGTCATATGTTTTCGCGAACTCCTGCGCCTCCTGCAGAGAGGAGATCGGAGCGTCTGTTCCGGGAACCACTGGAACACCTACACACACACACACACACACAAACACTTTCATTTATTTGTACATAAGTTCTTCATACATAAATCATTCTATCGGGGGAAATAGAGAGACAGGATAAGGAGATAAAAAGATAAAAATAGCTAATCGGAGTTTTTGTAAACATTACATCATTGTTTTGATTAATAAATAAACAAGCGCACAACACAGACAGCGTGTGCAAATAAACGCAATTATCAGCGGGCCTTTTTGTCCTCTGCCTTACGGATGACTTACTTAAAGCTAATTTGCATAATAAGCACATGTATTTTAACATTGAAAAATACACACTTCAAGAGATGAATATCCATTGTTCATTATAATCTTGCACACTGTAGAAAAAGACCTCAGAGGTAAAGTTCTGTGTCTGGGTGCAGAACAGCACCTGCTTTGATGGCCAGGGCACGAGCTTCCACTTTATCCCCCATCTGGCGCACAACCTCCGGGGATGGACCAATGAATCTCACCCCGGCATCAACACAGGCCTGGGCAAAGTCTGCCCGCTCGGATAAAAACCCATAACCAGGGTGGATGGCGTCTACGTTATTTTCCTGAGAGAGAGAGAGTGAAAGACAGAAAGTGAGGGAGAGAGGGTAAGAACACAGAGAGGGAGAGAGAACACAGAGAGGAGAACGCAGAAAGAGAAATACGAGTAGAATAAAACATTAGCCAGTGATGTGTATGTAGTCAGTCCTAATTATTCTGATGCTGGAAAATACTAATTTCATTAAAATCCCAATCAGAGGGAAGTTAAAAGCCCCCTCTTTCTGTTGGCTGACTCTGTGTAACATGATAATTGCATTGGAGACTAATTATTCGGAGGCCGTCTGCTGAGGTTGGAGACAGTGGTGCTGGCTGCTGGTTCGGTTTCATGATGGCGTGGTATGTGTGTGCACTGCTCAGTGTTTATGTATTATTAGTGTATTGTTATGCCTAAGCCGCTGGTTTGAGAGATGACATGCCTGTGGCACAATGAGAGAGAGAGAGCGAGAGAGCACCAAAGGATCTGAATCTGGCTGCTATCCCTGACAGTAGTCCAATAAACAGCAATGGATCTATTTTAGCATAATATAGTTTACATACATACATACATTGTATATTTTACTTGTGCCCTTACTTGTATTTTGTGTTTTTCATTTTTTAGATTATATGTATAATTGTATTTATTTGTCTTTTTAAAACTCTGCCTTTTGTTTTTAATATAATCTGTTATGCACCTAGGGTCTAAGAGTAACGCAATTTCAATTCTCTGTATGTCCTGTACGTGTGGCAGAATTGACAATAAAGCTGACTTTGACTTGACTTTGACTTATATGAGTGACATAACCCAGATAATAACTTAAGATTGTACATTGTTGGACATTTACTTTTATTGTACATCGTTGGACATTTATATTCAAGGAGTGTTCAAAACATCCATTATTGCTTGGAAACAAGAACATTACTCAAACTTTAATTCTGTAAGGTTTTCAAAACATTCTACTAACAACGTAACAATAACATTTTTCGTATAAAATGAATTTTCATATATATCACATTAAAAATGTTTGACTAATCTTACAGCATGAGCACTTTGACCAGCACTAGCTAACGTTCTGAGAATGTTCTCTGTTAGCTAGGTGAATAACAATGAAAGACATATAATGAAGACATATAGCTGTCTCACCTTAGCCACTTTGATGATGTCAGGGATATGCAGATAGGCTCCAACAGGTGGCAGGCCTTTGCCAATCAGGTAAGCTTCATCTGCCTTCTGTCTGTGCATCTGTCCGGTGTCCTGCTCTGAATATACAGCCACCGTCCGGATGCCAAGTTCTGTACACGCCCGAAACACCCGGATGGCTATTTCACCTGAAGGGGAGAGAAAAAAGATGTAGAAGGAAAAATAAAAAGACAAAAATGTCAGTTGCGTTAGTTTAGAAAAGTTTACCAAAAAATCGTTAGTTCTGTCAGTATTTATTGTTCAATGTTTTGTTATTTTTTATTTGTCTTCACGCAGAAACAAAAACAGCAAAAACAAAGCACAATAAAAGTCATCTGTACCCTAGTGCTATACCTCAAGTCTTCTGAAATCATACGGTAACTGCAGTTAAAATGTTGCCCTCCATTTAGACTTGAGATGAAATATGCCATTTTCTGATGAGGCTCATCACATCAGGCTGGATTCGAATCACATCAACAAATGTTGTTTGTTCTGACGTCTAGACATCGTTGACGTCAAACCTGACATTTTCTTAAACTTCTGTCTGCTACACACACAAACCCGCCACATGCCTTTAGAGGACCTGTTTTAAGGCACACAGACCACTTTGCTGCAAAATACTTTTTGTAGCTTAATATACATGGTCACCATGAACTGGCATTTAAAATCAAACTGCTGGATGCTTCAATAATTCCTTAAATTCTTTTGCGTTTAGTGGAAAATACAGCAGCGTGCAAATTTGTAATGATATATGGGTGAGTAACAACCGAGTTATCATGTTTTATTATTTATTTTAATACTAAAGCTAAATATGTACTGTGACAACAGCAGCAGTTTGGACCTGAAGTTTATTTAGACTATCGGAGCGCTAATGCAAGAACCAGACACTTATTTTTCAGTCTACAAAAAAGGATAAAAAGTCCTACCTCTGTTTGCCACCATGACCTTTTTGATTGGTCGATACTCTGTGTGGGCAAAACGACAGGATAGACCCACCCTCCTCTGAAAGAGCAGGATCCCCCTGGACCCTCCTAAACGCAGGAGCATCCTAGATGAAACAGATGAAGATAGGTAGACTAAATCAGAACAATTGTGCTGGTTCCCACGTATGCTTCACAAAATAATTTGGGGAAAAATCTATCTGGTGTAAATGTCTAATGTAAATTTTTATTGCACGATCACTTTGTCTGTTGAATGTATGATAAATTCCCAGGTCTGACCCAAAGAAATGTTTGTTTTATTTTAACTGGACACTTGTGCTAGTTGTACTTACAGCACACACAGACGTTTTGCATGTGAGAAGTACGTTAGATGCAACGCGTTTAGGGTTTATATAACAAAAGGTTTATATAACCCTATCTTCACCTCCTTTATTCCAGTTTGAAGAGCACTTATTTAAACAAATCTACAATGTATACAATACCTTTATTTATACAATTCACGCTTTGAATCTGATGTCATACATGACTGCTGCCACCTTGCGGTCGTGAATAAATTAACACGTTCATAATCTAAGGACAGGCGAAGGTAAACTTGACTTGCTGTGTAATGGAGAGCTTCATTCGCTTAAAATAATGCTACGTCACTCGGGACTACCAGATTATTTCATGTATATTAAAAATCAAGAGGAATAAAAAGACGGAGATGTATATACCCAATATAAGCTTGAATATATATATTCGGAATATATACCGAAGTAAGCTTGAAGTTGATTGATGGAAACGAAGTTTGCCTTTTGTATTTTTTAACGAGACAAGTCAGAAAAGAGTTTAACCTGTCTTTTTTTGCACCGGTACATCAAAACTCATCCAGTGTTCAGCTCCAAACGAACCACGTCGCATTACCGAGTAAATGTTTAGTAATAAGTTCACATTTACCTTGGCAACATTTCAGTTTGCCATTTGCGAAATTACCTGTAGACACAGCCTGAGCGTTATGCATCCACGCGATCGGAGAGTTTGTTTGTTTGTTAGTTTGCGCAAGCACGTGTGCGCACAGCGGCTGTCTGTGCGTTTAGAGACGGGCAGGTTATCAGAGTTTTGAATGAACATGAGACGATGCGTGTTGTCCTCTGTTGTCGTCCTCTCGGTGTCTTTTTTTAATCAGTGTAAATTCACCCATTTCTTTTTGATGTTACATAATCATCGAGGTACGTTTTTATTTATGTATTTAGCATTAATTATAAACAAGCAAACAATATTATAAAACGTTCTATAAAATATTGATAACATTAAGTAGATACATATTTCTTACAGCTTGAATCTGTTACTTCTTACAGTTTTTCTGGTATAACTAATAAAGACCTTTATCGACCGTTAGTCATCAAATCAAGTTCTTGGTTATTGGACGTGTTTCAATTTTTTAACCAATTTTAACCTATTCAGGTTGGGGACCTGTTGCGATGCAGACACGGCCTCCTCCCTCGTTGCCTTGCGTATCTTATTATATAAGGTGTTATATAAGGCTGCTAAGGTGTGCGTTTGCGTGAAGTGGGAAGCAAACCATAAATTATATTGTGCACACGCAAACTCTCATCTCACTGTTTTACTCTATTTTTAGCTGCGTCTCACCTACTCAGTCTCACAGATGGCAGACATAATATTGAAATCTATTTTCTCGCCCATGTGCCTATTAGGTGGAAACCTACACACATTATTAAATGACACGGGTTCGCATTTTTCTTCTGCATGTGATCAGAGAAAGCCTAAAAGGGCTCTAATTACAGGCTTGCGCTATTTGTGCAATGCCTGAAGTCTGAAATACAGTAGCATAGAAACGAGATATTTATCGTTTCTAAAGTAAAAATGTGATTGGTTCTCTGGTGTGTATGTGTGTGTGTGTGTGTGTGTGTGTGTGTGTGTGTTGCTAAGGCATTGTCATGCAGTTACTGGAGCTTTCCTAGAGCTTTAGCACACTGCTATGTGGTTGCCAGGGTGTTCTGGACGGTTGTCAAAGGGTTGTCAAGTCAAAAGAGGCCATTTCAAAGTCTCGTATAATATAAATATGGCTGTCTTTCCTCCAGAGCAATATGGGCTTCATGCCTGTTTTATTGTCTGCTAGGCTTGTTATTTGCCGAGGCTTGATCACTTAATTGAAAAATATTGGAAAAGCAATAACACAAAAAGCCACATGAAGTTATTATGAATGTCTTCCACAAACAATGTAGGCAGATTTATGCACCGAAGGTTAATGCTTATGAGTAGGTGGCTGTTCACATCTATAACCTTCTTATGTGCAATAAAATCCGTCATGCTTGCTGGCCTTTTAACGTACCATTACAAGTAATTGATCAGTGCATTTCCAAACAGAGAGCTGCTCGTGGATGTTTTCAACTATATTTTATATGTTTTAAGTAAATGGGAAAAAGCACCTCTTTGATTGGCTCTTGGTAGGTTAAAGGTCACACGTGATAGACAGCACTGATTGGATAAGGAGTCAATGGGTTTGAGGCTCATAAACAGAGCAATACTTTGAGCTTTTGAACTACAGTTTGTGGGCGATTAGATGTGCTTTCATCAAGTCTTCTGTGTCAACATGAACTTCGATCATGTGGGAAAAATTCAATGAACAACTTCATTTTGATCTACATTGACAACCACAACATTGGCTGTTTTAAGTTGAACATACCTTCTTTTCTGTATCATAAGTAAAGAATATACACATATTCTTTATATTAAATGCATCTGTCTGGTCCTTAGGGCTGTGTGTTATTGCAAACACACTGTAGGCACGGCTGAAGGGGCGTGCCTAACAACTATTCACAGTGTACCACAGTCTCTTCCCAGCTAACAATTTTAGGTTGTGCGAACGTTTCTCTAACATTTCCTTTAAGTAACAAAAACGTCTGACATTTTTAACGTTTTAGAAATGTTCAAAATGTCCAATTTTTATTCAAACTTATGTAACGTTTTAAAACTAACAACTTTTTAACAAGTTTTTAAAATATGACATATAACGTTAAAAAAGGTTTATTAACATTCCTGCAAGAACATTTAAGAGATCTTTCAAAGAATGTTCACCAGCGCTCTGAGCAGTTCCCTGGTAGCTGGTTTGTGTCTTATTACTTCCACCTAAGCCGTAATTTAGGTGGCTGTGGCTCACCTCTAAACCCACTGAGAGCTCCGCAAGGGGAAATTATAAAGAAAATAATATGATCAGCCTATTGGTGCCTTCCAAAATTGCTCAGTTAGCGTTAAATTACTCTGAACGCTGCACTAAAAGGCCAAGCTGGGTAAAATCAACACGTTCAACCACCGCCTCACACAATCTAAATAAAGCCCTGCATCAGCCGTGCTTTTTTGGGGACTGTTTATTGCTCTCTTCCCTTCTCCTTTCAGTCTCGCCTCTTTTTCCACCTGACTGATTCTTCCTGCTGTGTTTGTCCATTAGAGCTTTGGCAGCTAGATGCACTGCATCTTTACATTCCCAGCAGCACAAATGTTCTACCATTAGGGCAGATAAGACCTGCTCAAGCAGTACAAGCACAAATCCAAATAAAACGTTATCAATTCACAAACGTTTTAGCATTAATTTAAAATGGACAGAGAAATCGCCATAAATATGACTAATAAATATCGCCGTAAGTCGCCATAAGTATGATTATACATATATGCATACATAAGCATACATAAATATACATATGCGTGTGTGTGTGCGTAGATATATGTATTTATATACATAAAATATTTAAAATATAATATATAAAATATTATGTATTTTATATATAAAATACGTTTGCCACTTACCATCAGTTCTCTGTTTGGTACATAACTCATGTGATATAAAACTTTATTTTTATATCACATGGTGTACCTGTATAAATAAACACTATTGATGTTTTGATTGTAAATGTTTTTTTGTTTTTGTGACTTTTGTGTTATTTATTTTGATGCCTAATGGCAAAGGTGACATTTTGCTTATCAGACACAATGTAAAGTGCTTGTGGTCTCCCCCCCCTCCTCACTGACCCCTTTGTGGATGTGTAGTACGTGAGTACTGTTATCTCACTGTCAAGCACAAACTACACCGTCCCCCTTATATGATCTTTAAATGGTCACTGTGTTTAAACTGGTGGTCTTCCTCTTTGTTTGTTTCTGTCTGGTGTTTTGTAATCATTGACATTACTGAACTCTGTACAGAGTATTTCTGTGCTCTCAGAAGCTGAATGACTTTAAGTTAATGATAACAACATTGAATTGATTAGCCAACTTATTTGAATGCGGTTCAAGAAGATATGTTATCACATATGAGGCGTTTTGTTTTGATCGTTCAAGTAGTAAGGCTGCGTGTCAAATAAGTATGCAGGACAGTCTCCTTTTTATTGGGCTCATTTGTGATCATTTGTTTTTATAAGACGCTCATTGGGGAGACCGAAGCTAGTTGTCACTGTTGGATTATGTTTAAATCACTAAGAGGTTTGGAGTCAAAAGTCCAATTGCACAAATGCTTGTTTTCTCTGGCACTGGTTCTGAACGTTTTTAAAGAGGAATTTAGAATTAGGTCAGGGCGAGTTATCACGTGTTATGTAAGTCTGTACTGTTTATTAACTGGCCGAAACAGTGTTTGTTTTGTATGTTACTTTGTTTATTTGTGCTGATTCATGAATTTTGTTTCATGATTGTTTTAGTGTTTAATTTTGGCATCTATAGTAGGCTGTTTAATTGAAGGTTACACTGTACAATTAACGTTTTAACAATACCCTTTCGCAATAACTGGAAAATATTCATTGGAGTAAAAATGGTCACGTCCAACTCCAGTCTCCTTTTCAAATTTAAACAGAACTCATTTTTAATACAATTGAAGTTTATGTAGTCCAGGCCAGACAGTTGACCAAAGGTCACACAGTTAATGTTCAAACATAGAGTTAAGACTCAAAAATATTCACACACACCCCTAGATTAAAATCAGGTCTTTCTCTCTGAAACAGTCGTGCACATACACACACACACACACACTCCCCCACGTACAAACACAGAAATGGCATTTTGGGTGAGCCTGCAGTATATATTTACATTTCATTTAGCAGATGCTCTTATCCAAAGCGACTTATAAATGATGGAGGATTTAACATTTTGCCTTTAGGGACAAACTCCTCTCCATCTCTCCATTATACAGGCTAATCCTCATGAGTATATTGAACGTAAGCACACATTAATTTAACACTCAGATCAGAGTAACACAGAAAATGCACGTTTCGGAAACACACGCTGACATAGTTGCATGTTCACGCGCACATCTCTGAATCACTACATCTTACGCTTCTCTAAACAAAGTTTGTGGCTAGAGATCTTTCCCCGTTTCCCTATTCTCTATAAGATGAAAGGGACAATTTACCACAAAATTCTGGCATTGTTTTGCCAGAATTCAAACCCATGTTTTTTTTCTGTTTAAAAACAAAAGGCATATCATGTGGGACTGACAACCACAGTCACCATTCATTTATATTGCATCTTTAGTCATGCAAGTAAAGTAGATGGTGCCCAAATCTGTCGATCCCCTACACATCAAGGCAGATTTTATTACTTTACAGTATTTTAGTACTTTACAAAGTATTACTTTACAGTAAACAACACACCCTGCTGTACTCACTTGTCCAGTCGAATCCAAATTCAGTCCAGAATCAGTGGAGATAGGCAGATGCAAACAAATGAATGGACCGGAAAGTTCTCCAGCAGTCCTGTTCTACAATAAGCAGATCCAGATAAAAATGACCAGCTTTGTGTATCAACACGTGAGACAGTATCGTATACACAGTACAACCTGTTTTTCTGTCACACCGGGCTAGTGAGATCGTAGGCCTGATTCTGTTAATCTCTCTCTATCTCTCTAACTTCTAACCTGTGTCTCTCCCTCTCTTACTGGATGCAAGCTATCATCCTCACTCCCATTATGCAATCCCAACACTTACACACCCCCGAGCACACGGGCCAACCACAGGCGGTCTGTTTCCACCAGCAAAGAGCGGCAGGATTTAAAGGCAGTCGGAGGGAGAGGTGTTTGGGGAGGAGTGAAAGTTACATCATGAAAAACAAGGTTTTTCTTAGTTCTGCATATTCTAGGAGCATTATGGTGTACAGTACTAGTTCTTAGCACTTACGTCTGACGCACTCAGTTCAATTCATGTATCTTTGTGAACGAGCTGATGATTTGACTTGACTGATTTGACTGTGTTTTAAATATGGGAGACTTGTGCAGTGCTGTGGTTCTCCCGGACCACAGTTGAGAACCCCTGGTTTGAGGGAACAATAAGAAGCAGATAAACAAAAGCAAAGAACCATTTCACAGTTTTGCACTGTTGCAGAAAAATGTTTACAGAACATTTTACTGAAAATGCATTAGCATAAAACATTTAAGAAATTAGCTTTACAGGAGATGCTTCAGCATAAAACGGTAAAAAACAAGAAAACCACTATGGAAAAAAGATTTACGGCAGATACATTTTAGCACAAATACAAAGACATAAAAAACTGTAAGAAATAAGAAATGAAACGAAAACGATGAAATACATATAAAACTTGCAGTAATATCATGTTGATTTTACATTGCCTGTGATATTAAATCACAACCAGCTATTATAACCAACTAGTGATATGCTGACTCTGCACAATAAATTGTATAGCCTAATCTGATGATGGTAATGCTGAATATTAAAATGGCATATGAGATATCATTGAACAGAAGTGATGAACAGAGAGTCTGTTGGTTCACTGAATCTATAGCACTTGAACAGATGAATACATTGAATAGATGAAAGATAATAATCTTCTGTGCCAACAGAGACTGTGGCCTATATTCTGTAGAAAGTGCTGTCAATGGTTATCCAACACTGATAAGACAGTAAACAAATCTAACCTTAGAGGAAGACCTGGGTGTTGAACTCAGGAGCAATGTATAGTATAATGCAATGTACGTCGCTTTGGATAAAAGCATCTGCCAAATGCGTAAATGTAAGAAAATCACTTTTATGACACAGCTTATCTCCTGGGTGCCGTTATTAAGTAGAGAAATCTTGAATGAAGGAAATAAACACACACCCCATCTCATGCTGACGCTAAAGTTTCTAAACGCTAAATTTCCATCTGTCATTCCCTTTCACAGCGTCTTTGTGTCTCAGTTTGTCTGATGAGTGCCACTGTGTTCCATTTATTTTTCGAGACTAAAACTTCACATGGCTTAAAAAAGAACATTTAATCACACCGTCTCTCCTAAAACTTGTCAGTACACCCAACAGACAGAGAGAAAGTCAGAAAAAACATTATTCAATCTTGGGGTATTAAAAACAACAAAACCAACCAACGTCTGCCAATCAGAGCAGGCTTTAGTTTGACATCACAATTTAATTAGCATTTTAAGGCATTCCCGGAAAAAAAAAATGGCAGCCAAACTAAGAGCTGTTTGAAGTGCGTCTGCCCTAGATAGGAAACATCTCATTATGTGTTCATTGCCTGAGTATTGCATCAAAACTAAACTAAAATAGCTGATGATGTGGAAAAGAATTAAGAGCCGCTGTGGGTGTTTCTGAATCTGCTCCCTGGATCGAGACGCCGTCTGTATGTACGTTGTGTATGTAGCAACGTTCACGTAGACATTATTGACTGATAGCTTTGATGATTAGAGCAGCCCTAGTGTTTGCTCAAAAAAGAAAAACAGATCCTGGATCAGCGATGATTGGTTTAGTCTCAGTAGACACACCTGAGGAACCCTCTGTGCTAAGAACTTCTAACAGTCTTAATCCTAATGAAAAAAAACGTGCATATATTACAAAAGACCAACACATAACTGCTGGTCTTTTATTTGTTGAAACTGGGATGAACTGGGATGAAGATAGACAATAGGAATAGACAGTAGAGAGGAATTTCTTTACCTAAAGGTATAGTGCAGCAAAAAATAAGAATTCTTCCATTATTTACTAACCCTGGTGTCATTCCAAACCCGTATGACACCTTTGCTGCTGAGGAACACAAAAGAAGGTATTTTAAAATATTCTGATGGCACCCCTTGACTTCCAATGTATGGAATCAATGTATCTTCTTTTGTGTTCCTCAGGAGAAAAAACCTATATAGGATTGGAATGAGGGTGAGTAAATGATGGAACAAAATTTCTATCTTTCACTATCCCTTTAAATTGACATGAAAGGAAACTAGACTAGGATTGAATGACTTCAAAAATTTCAATAGATACCACACTAATACAGTTATTGTGAGCTATTATGGCAATGATAAGCGTGTAGCGCAAATGACACAGTGACGGCCCTAATCCAGATGTAACACTTTCCTACATTTGAGAAACTGTACCTTAGATTTAAGCTGTAATATATCCGATGCCTCTCGCGGCGTGTGCATATCTTATCACCTTATCACATACGTGCACGGGTCTCCTTTAAATCAATATTGATCCCATGGAAAAGAGAGAAAAGGAATGTCAGTAGACAATGTTTACAGTTTTATTGCGGCACATGTACACACTCCTCATCTACCAAGGACAAGCAGTGATGTCAGAGGTGTTAAGATGAGGGGGACTGCCACACTGATCTCTGTGTAAGTCAAACATCAGCACACAGTGTGATGATGCAAGCCACATGATGAGTGACCGGAGATGAGCCAAAGGCCACAGTCTCAGCCCTGAAGCGCACACAAACCACGTATTTAAGGTGTAGGGCAGCAGTGTGTTATCAGTGAACTTCAGTTTTAAAGATAATACAAACACACACAGAGAGCAACATCATACCAGAACCTGAGGAATTGATCATTCTTTATATTGAATTATTATCCTTTGAACAGCATTATGGTCACGTAGCATAAGACAAAATCAATGTATATAAGTGCCCCCGCTAACATGAAATGTTCTTAGCATGCTGGCTAACGTTCTTTAAAGGCTATGCCAAAGTTCTCCGTTTTTTTAATTTTATGCCTAAGTTATCAAAAACAGTCATGCAGTAATGTTATTAAAACGTTTTTTAAGGGTTATATATCATATATATATAAAAAACTTTATTCTTAAGTTGTAAGTGGAACGTTTTAAAAAGTTACAGAAATAAATGTGAATTAAATAGAGGAATGTAATGCTTACTTTAACCTTCCTGCAAAATAATAATGGCCTTGTGCAATATCACTCTGAAAATCTGAAAACTACATGAAAGCTCATTGACAATAGACAGACCTTTCTGAAAATGATCACTATCTGACAGTTAAGCAATACGATATGAGAAGTCATGCTATATGAACATATAGTCAACCATGGCTTGATGGTCAACCATGGCAACATAAGTAAACCATGGCTATTGACCAATCAGCAGAGACATATACCAATCAGCAGAGGGCAATTAACATTTATGGCACTTGGTCACTAATCAAATGAGCAAATCTGTAAAAATGACCATCTTAACTTGCTTAAACAATAGGTCAGTTTTCCTTTCATCCGTTGTAGCACACAACATGCTCTTCAGAACATCCTCAGATGATGCTGGATAAGTGAGATGCAACTGCATGCGATACATTTTTCTTACATTGAAGTTGACAGACTGAAATTCACGTCAGTGTTTTAATTGAATTTGCATTGATTTTATTCTAAATGTTAAAGCATTTGTCTGGAGCTTGTATACTTTTGCACCATGTGTGTACCATGTGACTAGATTGCTTTAGCTTGCTTGTTACTGGGGCTTCTTCATTCTTCATGTGGATAAGCTTCATCGAGCTTCACCTGGATGTTGTCTCAGCAGCTGCTATTATCATTCTGCTGTTTGACTTTGCCTCCATGGTGAGCACACTGTGAGCATGACTTACACGCACCTGTGCTGGAAGGTCTGGTCATTCTCCAGAGGTCAGGGCATCTGCTGGCCAAAGGTGTTGATCCTCATGCAGCTGATCTCATTAATCCAGCGGTCTCGCTTGGTGCTCCAGCTGCTGTTGGTATGATTATCATCTGATGTGGTTCACCCCACATGCAATGAGGATTTGGGTTCACAGTTCAGATTCCTGTTATCAAGACATCCCCAAAATGTGGCGCCCTCTGCTGGATATAGGGATATATATATATATATATATATATGCAGATTGGAGTCTCCTAAACAGGGCGTCAAATCCAAAAGTGGGCGGTTCCTTCAAAAGGGTGGGCGTGTAGGGTTAGATGTGTCATTTCTGACAATAGGAGAAAGCCATGCCACATTTTGAAGTTCCCTTCCTCTTTGAAGAGTCCCCGTCCCAATTTGGAGATCTCCAGTCTTATTGCCAAATCTACCAATTGCCAGATCTTCAAATTGTCTATAGATTTTCATAGACAGATTTTTAAAATTCCTAATAGATTTCAATAATGTGTTACTGTAATGCCTCTTTGAACCCACTTGGTGTCAGCAAAAGACAATGAAATATTTGTAATGTATTGTTATGAGCTGTGTCTTGTATTTACAGTAATACCATTTTTATCTTAATAATACAAAATGTCTTTATGTAGGAGCAATTGTTATATGACGAAATGGATTTAAAATGCATTCACATTTGTTTTGTAGGCCTCTAGACTGTCAGTGAATGAGTAGAAGATCTCAAGAAAATCTAATGTGACAAAGTTCTCAAAGTTGTAAAATGTTGGGGCACATTCTTCAAAAGTCACTGGATGGGTCTTTTAATAACTGCACTTAAATTATGAATCAGGATTGGAGCAGAACAGAGTGAAATATGGTCTGAAGACCCACAGAGACCCAGCTCTTTAAATTCTCAGCTGTTCTCTCTCTCTTACTCTCCCTGGCTCTCTGTCTTGCTGTCTCTTTATCCATCAGTCTCTCTCTCCTTCTCCCTCTGTCTAATAGCAGATGGTGCATAATTTATTAATTTGGTCATTTCTCTATGTTTCAGCCTTTTCCTTGTAGCTGTGGCATTAATGAGCAGCCCAGGTGTCAGGGGAACAGAAAAGCCTCAGACATCAGGGGGTACCACTGGGGGCAAACAGGAAGGGGCGGGGCCAACGGAACCGGAGAGGTACCACTGGGAAGTGGAACTAATGAAGTATTAAACACAGACGACTCTGCATGTTTTTAAAGGTGCTTGTGCACACTAATCAAACGCAATCAAACATAAGAATGTTAAAGACCCGCCCACGTGCGCATGCTAGGCTAGCACACGCAACATTTTCCCCTCAAACAGATGTGTGTTGCATATCGCGAGTGTGAGAGGCAGTGGGGGGCGTCATTAGAGACACCCGTTCGGCTGGTGGGTGGTCGGGGCATGTGTGAATATTGGGCTACATGTAAATGTCACCGAAAAAAGTCCTACTGTGCAGAGAACTCATTTCCTGTGACAGCCAGCTCTCCTCTCTTCTGCATTATTGATAAAGGCCACACGCATGCTTGCAAATAGACGTACACAAACACCCTCGCGTTTATATACAAACAACGCTAAATGAAACGAGTAGTTAAGTGAGGAAAACAAGAAGAAGATCTGGCAACTTCTTGATAATTAAGAGTGTATGAGATCGATAATCAGTCTTGAATAGCCAGGAAGAGGCATAATAAACAACAATAAGAATAATAATCAGTATATGAGTTTGTAAATAGCACCAGTCACATGAAGCTGTTTGATAATTACAGTAGAAGACCTTTCCAGCTAACAATTTTAGGTTGTAAGAACGCTTTTCTAACATTTTTATTAAGTAATAACATCGTTAAACAACGTTATTTTTAATGTTCTAGGAACATTTTTTTAGACATTGTATTAACATTATTGCTTGACTGATAAGACTGTTATTCAACCTTTTTGTGTAATGTTTTTAGACATTAAAACAGTTTTTGATACACGATTTATAACATTAAAAAACATTCTAATAACATTACTATAGATAGATAGATAGATAGATAGATAGATAGATAGATAGATAGATAGAACCTTTAGAGAATGTGAGCCAGAGAACGTTCTGAGAACGTTCCTTGTTAGCTGGGTTGTCTGCCCATGTGGGAGTGATTGAGGCATTTAGTTTTGCTGTTTATAATGTAACGTTTGAGTTCTTAAAGAAACAGTACATGCAAAATGAAAATCTGCTTGCACTTATAAACCTTTGTGAAGTATTATTTTACATGAAGTAGGATATGCTTTAATACAGAGTTTGTGCTGTTAGAAAAAAGGTTGCCTGTGATTGGCTCATTCATACTAAATTTAGGCTGCTTGTGTTTCTATTGGCTCCTGGCCTGAATCTTTTGATTCATGTCAGCGGTTAAAATTTGCCACAATTGACTATACAATTTATTCATTTGTTTATAAAAGCAGGTGAACAGTTAAATGCGGCTGTCACTTTAAGGGGCCATCGAACTGAGGTCATGTCTCGATTACTTTCTGGTGAGAAAAAATAATCTGTATTGATCTGATGCTATCTTATCTGTTTAGACAAAGCGATGAGGCTGTTGTCGCCCGTAGAGTTTTCAGACAGTCTGAGCTGTGAGGAGAGACAGTAGGGAGGAAGAATCGTGTTGGAAACGTCTATGAGGAATTTACGCCTTGGCTGTCCAGACATACTGTTATTTCCCAGAGTGCTTCTGGGGCTAACACTCTTCCCCACCGCCAGAGCTCTGAACAACAGATATGAGACGCACACGCAGGGAACAGAAGAGAGTTTAGAACGCAGGCCCATCCATTTTCTCAGTTTTTCTCACAAGGGAGGTCTTCTCACAGTTGTCTTTGTAGCTTCCTACAAGAGATGTTTGGGAGTATGCATAAACGTAGAACACAGGATGCATTGGCCCAGATGTAACACCCTTTTCCCAAAACATGACAGCGCTTGTCACTATCCAGACTAATTAAATCCACGATGGAGTGTTTCATATGCCCAACTTCATTGTTCCCCAAAAGTATGATGGGTAATTTGTATATTGTGGGAGATTATCATTGTATATTCACCATATTCATAGCAGTTAGCCAAAGGCAAATATGTGTTTGTTCAATAAATATTTACATTGAATAAAAACCCCAAAGATTTTGATGTTGGAGTGTGAAAGTCTTTTCACGTCAATCACCAAGTGATCTTAAGATATTTTTATACATGAATATCTTCTGCGGAAGGTGTGGGACCATAAAATGTTTGTTCAATCATTGTATTTGGTCCAAATGCAATGATAGGATGTCTCACTTGCCTGTCTGACTTCCTGCAGCAACATTGGAGGAGGCGTGGCTTTGAAGAGCTCTCTAAACAAAGGGTGGGATCTCATTTTTTCAAAGCTAGCTGGCTGATGCTAGCCTAAAATTGCCTGTAGTACCTTTAAATGTTGGTCTGTTGGTCACACAAAACTGTTTTTAAAGCTTCAGCCCTCAGAATGTTCATTTTTTTGGGTAAATTATCTCTTCAAAAATAGAAGGGAAGTTGGCACAAAATGTGTGACAGTGTTAATGTGTGAAAGAAAGACAGAGAAGACCAGGAATAGAACGAATTGTCAGGGTCATACCAAGGAAACTACAAGCCAATTCCTGAGCCCATACACACACCACACACACACACACACTTGGAGAAAAGAGTTAACACCTATTGCACACTTTGTATTCTCTGCTCATGGCTGTCGAAATCTGTATGTGACCCTGTAGCAGTCTCTCCTGCCTGAACTGCATAAAGGTCAGCCTATCTGTTCATGGAAGAAAGAAATATATAAATAAGTTATGCTTCACGCACGGACGTACAGGCAATAAATAAACCATTAAATGTAAGGCGACCGTCCCGCTGGGACAGTGTTATAAAAATAGCCACTTCCTTTCAATCTTAATGAAACATGTCATTGTGCGAGTAACGAGGGCTGAAACGTCTCCTGAGAAAGTTCACGAGATGCACTGATCTGGGGTCAGTTGTTACTATGTGGGAGTTCGGTGGGTTGAATAATATGAGAGGGAAAATGATACTAATAAGATTCTTTGGCTCTGTTTGCAACACAACTGTACAACTCCATACTGCTAACCCACCAAACGTTTTCTGTATGCATAATCCACCACATCTGCCAGAATGTGCAGTATACAACAGAGCCTACTGTGCTGGATACGGTATCCCACAATGCAATGCACTTGACGCAAACGTCCTTTTTCGATTTATGAGGGAATATCACCAGTTTTTTTTATCTCTTCCTTTTCTTGTCGATTTTTTGTATCGGATTGCAAAATATTAAGACATTTTTAAAACAAAATTGGTCAAATTGTTAAACAACAACTTATTTCCAAGGTGACAATTGGCTACTTGGTAAACTAGACAGCCAAGATGAGGTCAGATGAGGTCAGATTTGGTAAGGTCATGTGATAGCAATGTAACGTACTACTGTTTAAACATGCAGTATGCAGTGTATTTTCTGCAAGATTTAGTAATATTTCATGGCTCTCTGGAGTACTTGATTCTGATTGGTCAATTGCTAATTGGTCAGTGCTGATGCAATATGGAAAATGGAATATTGACCATTGTATAATAGCAACACTACCTGGAAATCATCTGGAAAACCGATGTTTCCTACATCGCTGCACTCATTGTCCCGCTGTCATACTAGAAGTTGCTAGAAGTAAGCTAATAAAAGAAATCAATATGTCATGTCCAGGTGTTTATTTACTTGCTAGCTAGGCATGTAATTAGCAGGATAATGTACGTACAGCCAGTCATTATTACAAAATAAATCCCCTCAGGGTTATACAAGACCTTTCCAATTTGTTTTGGGGTCCCGATCACCATGTTAATCGTTTGCGATAATGACTAGCTGATTGATCGTAGCCTCCGCGTGTACAATTGCCAGTTTACGCATTAGGTTATGACAAGAGAAGCGCGTGCATCTGTTCAGTTAGTATGACGCAGGGTTTCTCGAACCGTTTTCAAGGGTGAGTCAGTGGTGAGAAAAGAAATGGAGCAGTCTTGTTTCTCCGAGATGTGCCGAGACACGCACACGCGCATAGGAACGGTGTGTGTCACACTGTCCTAGTGTGATAATGCTGTGTTTGCATACTGATGGGAGATGTTACTGTAGTTTGATATCTGATGTTATGACAGTGCCTGTACGTGTGTGTGCTCATCTGATGACTTAATAAATGTGATTTGCTGTGGGAGTCTGGGGTCGCTCCAGTAATGAGACTCAGTCTTGCGTGCTCATGCTCTCATGTCTCCTATCCTCTCCGTATCCCCTCCATCTCTCTCTCTCTCTCTCTCTCTGTCCCTCTCTCTAGCTCTCTCTCTCTCTCTCTCTCTCTCTGTCTCTCTCTCTAGCCCTCACTCTCTCTCTCTGACTTAGCTCTCTCTATCACCTCTCTCTTTTTGTGTCTCTCTCCCTCTCTCCCGCTCACCTCTGTCTCTTTTTCCATCCATCAGTTTACTCTTATATCCTCCCCATCTCCCGTTATTTCTACATTACAAATGACAAAAATAACACATTTTTCCTTCTGTATCCGTCTTTGTAGGAAATTCAAGTTCCCATGTTTGCCACATTTTAAGATGATCCACATATTGTTGTTGTTTTCTTTCTGTTGTTTTTTTTAATAGTGCGCACTGAGGAATTCATCACTGTTACTCTGTTACTTGCTCATACTGCACACCTGGGGTTAAGGGTTTTTTCCTAATTCTATGTATTAAACTGTGAAGCAAACTCCATCTAGCACAGTTTGTGTAATAGAAACAATACATCTTGTTTAGGGGAGGTGTGCTACTTTCCTTAGTATTCCTGCTTAGCGGACAATAAAACAGTCAAATAGCATACTTGTATTGCAGGAGGGACCCGAGCCATAGCTAGGGAGCAGAATATCCACCTAGTAAGCATGCATAACACCTTAGCAGCCACTCAGATCACACTAGAATCTCCATAGCAACATGCTAACTACCACTTGGAACACCATAGCAACCATATAGCAATGCCCTGGAAACCACCAGCGCTTGGCACTGTGGAGGTAATTTGTGCAAAAGCAGGCCACTGTTATTTATATTTTTTAAACTACAGCTTGTTATTTTTTGCGACACTGTTTCTGTACATCACTGAATATTATATATCTATATTAATTTCATGGCCAAATTCAACATGCCATCATTGCAGAGTTTAAAGAGGGTAACCGTCTGTTTGTTTGATGTATCTTAATTTTTTACGCCCAAATTTCAAAAGATATGCGCACATGCTCTTTGTGGACACGGACAACGCAGGAAAGAAAACAAGGGCTGTTGTCAGGTCAACATACTTTGGGATTTAAGTCGATTTATTTACTCTGTCAGTGACTACAAAGCACACAATGTCGAGAGTAAACTTGCTCGACCATCTATCACTTCTCGAACAGGATTTAAAAAAATTGAATAGCGCTGTTTTGTAACAAAGAAAAGACACCACATTATTCATTATGTCAGATACACACAGTTCAGTGACTAAGCTGTCTGCTACGCCTAATGGTTATTCAATATCAAATTCATTAAAAGGAATGTTTGCCATATGTGAGAATAAAGGAAATATTCGCTGGTCACAGTTAATCATTGGTGAAGCCTGGCCTTCCTGCAGATTTGAAGTGATCATTAAAAAAAGGCTGAGAAAGGGGGCCGGTAATAAAAGCAGTCAGCGGAGTAATCGCTTTGCAGCGGCTGCGAGGTGAGACCGTAGGCCTGCATGTCTGCGTAGCTGCATGCCTGCAGAGAGACGTACAGTACATATATAAATCTGTATGTAGAAGGAGATCACATCATTTCAAGGGTTTAAAAGTATGAAAACTTGAAGCTGCAATTTGTAACTTTTTTGTATATTTTTAGTACTTTTTTTTAAAGCAGCCTGGTCGGATTTAACAGGAAATGTCAGTTTGACTTGAGGTCACATCTGTAAACAGAAAAAAGAAGATCTGGCTATTAAATTGTGTGTGTGGTTGCTGGAATGGTGGCGCATTTGTAGGTTACAGCAGTTGTTTTGAATTTATCCTTGCCATCCAATTTAAGAAAACTTGCAATTGCATGTTTCGAACAGAGATGGCGGTGGAGGGGCATGACGAGTTATGGATTGCAGCTTTAAAGAAACGAATAGTGCTTTTGTTCAGTTTTGGATAAATATTTGTTTCTTTAAAAAGTCATTGTGATTCATTTAGGGTGTGATGTTACATCCAAATTGGGTGATGACCTTTGACCCTTTCATCAAAAGCGGCTCACTTTGGTCACCAACGTATATATATTTGGTTCTTTGTGTGTATTAAATATATAACTATTATATCTCCCACTGTTTTGTGTCTTTTGTGTGTTTTTGTGTGTCTGTGTATTGTCTCATTATCATAAAGCATGATTGTAAGTGCATGTTTAGACTGTAGTGTGAAGCAATGCAAATATTAGCAATTCCTCCTTCTCCAATACATCAACAGCAAGCTGCTGTCAATGAAAGCCACATTTCCACAAGCACCGCTTTTGACTGCTGCTAATTCTATACAATCTCTGTGTTAAACCAGTGATCGGCCATGACATTTATTTTATTGCTGTCTTGCCTCCCCCTCCTTAATGAACATGTCTTTATGAGATGTTATGCCACTGTTTGCTGCTAACCATCTCTTAGCCCTCTCTCTCTCTCTCTCTCTCTCTCTCTCTCTCCCTTTTGGGCCAAACCTCGACCTTTCAGCATTCCCCCGAAGGACAGCCGAACCATTACAGTAATTAACTGGGGAGAGAGAGAGAGAGATGGAAGAGACGAGAGAAGGAGGGGGGCTCTTTTCTGCAAAGACAGCAACTCTTGCATGTGGCTAGCCATAGAGATGCATGCAGTTAATGCCTGACTCCCTTACATTACCTTGCACAGTGAGTGCAAGGGTGCAGGACCAATATTAATCTAACAAAGAGCCAAGAAACAGTTTTACACATCGGACACTCAGCTGCTTACCCAGCAAACAGGGAACATTTTCAGAACGTTGGCTAGCGTTCTTTAAAGGTTCTCAAAGTTATCAGAAAGGTTCTTGATGTAACATTAGAAGAATGTTTTTTATACATAAAAAACTTTGTTTTATATCATATATCAAAAATGTTATTCTTAAGTTGTTAGTGAAATGTTTAAAAAACATTACAGACTTAGTGTTTGAAAGAAACGGACAGAAATGTTCTTACAGGCTAAAATTGTTAGCTGGGTATGTTCTGGCTGAAATAGAGAGAGAAAGAGAGAGAGGAAAAGTAGAATGTAAATGTGTGGTGTTGTCTAGCCATTTTAAAGAGCAGATTCAAGTGGTGGGCCCAGGCTGTACAGTCCCTGTAAATGATGCCAGATCTTGGTCTTCAACATCCCCCAACATCCTGCCAAACGGGACTGTGCTACACAAATGGCCTGCAGCTCTATATTTTAGGGGTGCATTTGTGTAATTTGTGTGAATCGTGATAAAACAATGTTCCTGCAAATAAAACTACATATAACGTTATCATAGGCATGTTCCTTCCCAGTAGGGCTGCACAATATAGTGAATATATAGTAAACGTGCATATCACAATATGCATAAAGCAATGTGTGCAAAAACGGAATGATTTTAAATAAGAAATACTGCTACAAATACTTTAATGTTGCTGTCCGTCACTTCCGCTTCTCTACCGCCATCTCTGTTTGAAACATGAAATTGCACGGTGCTCCACTTCCTTTTCATTACATATATTAAAGTCAAATTAAGCCAAACTGACATTTTTCAGTAAATCGGCCAGACAGCTCAAATTATAAATCATTATTATACACTTACTGTTGTGAATCAATGTATGTTAATCGTGTTGAAGACTGATCTGTCATGTACTTGCTCAATAATTAATTTTTTAACTGATTTTTAACCCCCCAAAAAGCTACAGATTGCAGCTTTAATGTGAATTAAATTGATTTTACAATTCAAGGCATAACCGTATCGCATATCGCAATATTTATCCATTTATCTCATATTGCGTTTTTCTTCAGTATTGTGCAGCCCTAATTCTTAGTGAATTCCTCCGAAGGGGAATATTTATCTCTGTTTTAAAATCCAGCAATGAGGCTCTTTTAATCTGTGCTGTGTACAGTAGTTTTCTTATTGCATTGACTGACAGAATGAGTAAATAGCAGCAATCATCTGTAACATCCGCTTCCATCTGCTCTGTGTGGAATATCACTGCAGACAACACGCACTGAGTCAGCGACCCTGTGATAGCATTAGCGCTTAGCTCCAGGGCCGGGCCAAGGCGGCCCCCTCCGTCAGAGACACAGAAATGTCATGAGAGTTTATCCATCCACACATACATTTGTCCGGCTGGCTTGTCGTCTCGTATGTCCATCCACTCAGCGTCCTGTTCATCTGTGCATTCATCCACATTCTTGTGTCTATTTTCCAGAACTGTGTGTTTCTATGGTGGTCTGGTCTGTCTCATATTGTTTAGCCAAAGACAACAGAATTAACAAGCTGCAGCGCTTAGTTTGGCCGGTCTGGCAAAGAAAGTCCCGCCTACTAGTAGAAACAGCCAATCGTCAATCGCTAAATACGAAACACTGAATGTTAGGTTTAATAGATGGTCGTAAATATATTGTTGTATTGTAATCTCAGCAAGCGATTTTAGAGATATCTGTCGCCCTAAAGTGACTTTGGTTTAGGTTCAGGAACATGTTGTGTTGTTCTGTTGATTGGCGTTGGCACTGCTGAGTCATATGAAACGTGTTTGAGAGACAGGTGATGGCTACATCTGCTCGCTGCCTCAATTCTGTTTCAATTTTCTTTAAATTAAAAGTGCTTTATTTTCATGGCAAAAACTGACAGATGCATTTGTATCATCGAAGCACTCGCAGTATAGCTGCTTACAAAAAAATAACTCTATAATAACTGTGTCTGTAAATAATAATTACAGAAAATGTATTGTTCTTGTAGCTCAGTGGGTAGAGCGTCATAAGTCCCAGGGAACACACATACTCATAAAAAATATATCTTAAATGTACTGTAAGCTTTGGATAAAAGCTACTGCCAGATGTATAAATGCAAATCTAAAGACAATAATGCAACAAATATGCAAATATTGTACTGAACATAATTGTGTAAAACAAAAAACAATTAAGTTTTATGTGTGTGTGTGTGTGTATAACCAGTGTAACTGGAAAAATTAAAAAAAGTTAATAGTTATGCAAAGTCATGTGCTGCAGTGACTCAAGGGTGTTGTTAGGCACAACGACAAAAAACGACAGCAACAGTTCAGGAAAGTTCAATTAGCATTTACATTTCTACACCAAGCAGCTGTTTATTATCCTGTCCATACTTTGTGGTTGCCAAGCAACATCGCATTAATACAGGTTGTGCAGTCAGAGGTGTGTGTTTATCTACATTTTACAACAGCTTCAAACACAGTTTGTCCAATCAGTATTTACAGTGTGTATAATCCATTTTTAAAGACAAATTAAAAGAAAATATGGAGAAACACCCTCATCTGCAGGTTATGTTCATACATGTATCAAACAACCACAGACACACACAACTATTTCCTGAAACTCTAGGAACGACTAGAGTGTTTGTGAGTGCAAATTCTATAAAAAGAGGTTTTGGCCCTTTATAGCTCTGGATTTTTGCTAATAATGTAGACATGATTGAACAGCTTTTTGTTTGTGTGTGGTTTGATACCCCCAAAAAAAATCTTTGTAGACTTTTATGAAATGTCTGTCAAGGGATTTTTTTGTGAAAAAATTGTGTAAATTTATATTACTACAGTTTTTGACTTGGTCGGTGTACTTCTTCATGTGTGACATGGTCACAACCCAAAAACTGTGTGTTGATTTTGATGGAAAAAGAAAAACAACTTGAGTGAGAGAGAGAGAATAAAAGATGCTGAGGAATATGAAATTAATGATGATAAGTGAATTGGGGACCATTTGCTGTCTGGTTTGTTAATGGTTAATGGTTACTGGAGCTGCAGTAATTTTGTACACAAACACACACATGTGCACTGTCAAGCACACAGCACTCCAGACTGTCTCTGTCTCTCTCTCTCTCTCTCTCTCTCTCTATGGTTTTACACACCTGCAGACACACACACACACACAAGCAAACGCGAACAGAAGCTGCCGGACAAGCTTTCATCTGTTGTTATTCCACTGTAAATTTGATTAACTACAGTCCTGGAAAAACCTTTCAGCCTGCTTTAAACGCTAGATTTGGGATTGCATCGGAAAACTAGATCTTTTATTCACCCCGAATAAACATCAATGGATTCTGCGAAGCCAAAATCTGCATTTTGTTGAACTAAATGACAGCAACATTGAGCAAAATAAAATAACTTCAAAACCTCTTACACGAGGACAGAAGCTGATGCTGGTTAGTCATGTTTTTCAAATACTGATTTGCTTCTACTTATTGATATGAAAAATGACCTGACTGAGGGTGAAGCAAATGTTTTGCAATCTTATGTTGAGTTCAAAATCATTAAGAAATATTAAGTAATACTCTGTTAGCCAAGGGGTCACAGTTAGTCTTCTTACTGTGGTATCCCTCTATCCAGCTTACAGGGAACGTTCTCAGAACGTTGACTCATTTTTGGCAGTAACTTTAATTAAACTTTTTTTAATGTTGTACATCATGTATATCAAAAACGTTATTCTTAAGTTGCTAGTGAATCATTTTAAAAATGTTACAGAATTATAAAAAGTTTGAATAATGTTCTTTTAGCCGAGCAATAAGCGTTAATAAAATGAATAAAAATTATTGGGATATTCAAAACATACATTTTTTAGATGTTTTAAGTAATGTTTTTGTTAGCTAATGGAAACCTTGAAAAAAAAACGTTCTTACAGCCTAAAATTATTAGCTGGGTAGCCCCTGCTGAAGGATAGGTAATTACACTAGCAGGCTTCAAAAACAATCTCTCTCCTTTGAGGGTCATTTAAAATATCTGAGGATTTTAAGGATTTTTTTCCCATGCCACATAAAATAGCTATTTGCAATCTGCCTGTTTCAGAAGGTCCTGCGTCGTCCATTAAGATGAATAGAAATGCTAACAGATAGCTTTCCCTGGGTATTTAAAGGCTATAATATCAGTCCTTAATATTAGCTATTAACAAGTTTGTCTTTCTTCCTCCAGAGATCTCTCTAAATATTAATACTGTGAGAGTCGAGAGGACACGGGAAGCGAATGCCTCTGGATATTGTGGTAATTAATCGCGTGTTAAATGGCGACACTAGTACTCCAGCTACACGTTCTCATTGAACCCATCCATTAAATACACAACCAGGTCCCTGACTTACATGAGACACCAGCAGACAGTACAACAGTCTGCATGGGCAGTTGCATGGGCAGTTTTAAGTGCGTTATCCACGGCTACTGTTTGGTTTTGGTGACATTGGTGAAGCTACAATGCTAATGAATTCAAATCAGCTGCAGAGCAAAGCGTTCCCCTTTCAAGCGTTTTTCGATTCCTTTTTGAAATGTATGAAATTGTGGTCTAAAGTGCTGACGATATTGCTTTTGCCGTCCTGGGAAAACCTTGCAGGTTCACAAAAATAGTTATAGGAAAGACATGGTTAGGAAAAAAAGAGCTACAGGAGCTTAACAGAATGACACGGTATTTTTTTAGTACCATTTTCACATCCTGAGATGAATTAGCAGTGTTTTAATTAAGAACCATCTGAACATTTACATTACATTAACGCATTTGGCAGACGCTTTTATCCAAAGCGACTTACATTGCATTATACTATACATTGATTCTGAGTAATCTGTTAACACAATGCTATAACCACTAAGCTACAGGAAAGCTGATATGAGCTACAGGACAAATGCTATGAACAGGCTCTGATATGAGCATGCGTTCTGTACAACTATCAAGAGTTTGTCTGTGTATCTGATGTTTTTTATTTTGTGAGGGTGAGACACCATTTTAATAAACACAATTAAAAACATAACACCAGTTACAAGAGCAGAATGTTGTTTATTAGTAAAACATAATGATGGGTAATTTATGCCAGTCTCAGCCCGGCGCTGTGAAGCCTCACGTGGAATAATCTAAGACCTCGGAGGACAGATTTCAGATCAAACAGCAGCGCACCACTGCATTCATTTATTTACAGTAACTGCTTGCTGTAAAATCATCTACTTTCATATAATTTCATATAATCATATAATTACTAAGATGCACAAATAAAAACACACAGTGAAAACAGATTAAGAAAGAGAGATCTCTGCAGACACAATAACAGACTCACTGATTGTTGGACTGTATTGAATGATTTTACATAACGTTCAATAAAAACAAGATCACGCATTTGTTTTGGTAAGACAATATGCAATAACCAGGAATAGCTTAAAGACTTTTATTTAGTTACGTTTATTTACATTTATGCGTTTGGCAGACGCTTTTATTGTCAGTGCATTCATTTATCAGTATGTGTGTTTCCTGGGAATCGATCCCGTGACCTTTATGGTGCTAACGTAATGCTCTACCAATTGAGGTCATGAATAATGTTGTTAATATTTGAACAGCATTGCGTTTGGGGAAATAGTTGCTCAATAGTTATGAGTTTGTAATATGATAGTAAAACAGTACAGATCTTTTGGATAAGTTGTGAATTGATATAGACAAAAATTGACATAGGTATGTATAGACTGTGGAATTAGTCTTTAGAAATAGAATTTAGACTTATTCACAGTGCGAGGCACAAGATGGTGCAGAGCTGACCTGAAGCTTTGAGGGGTTTTTTTACTGCATCAGCACTGAACGATGTGGAATTTAAGCTTTGCCTGGACCGGTCTCTTCAGCAGGAGGACTCAGGCTATTGTAGACTGTCTGACTGGTTTCAGTCTACCATCTTAAAATCTAAACAGAGTTGAGTGAGGAATCTTAATTTCTCTAGTTTCATGAGATAAATGAGACCAGTTTGTATTCTGGCCTAAGGTAAATGGATAAAAACACCAAAGAATGTGGAGTTAAAGGCAGGGTAGGCCATTTTGTTTTGCTGGTTGAACTTTTTGTTATAATGGTTGAAGGTCTCTTCACGTCCTGGTAGCAATTGTTATATAAAGTGGTCTAAATATATTTATATGAATAAATATTTTCTGTGGCACAATACCATAAATAGTTTGTCCAATCATTGCATCTGGTCTAAAGGCAATGATAGGATGTCCTACTTGCCTGTCAAATTATGTATGCGTTCATGTGCCGAAGGGAGGGCGGTATGCTTTTAAAGCTAGCTTGTTATTGCTAGCCTCTCCAAAACTGTCTGCCCTATCTTTAAACCTAAGGAATGGTGACTGTAAGCATGTAGTCGTAAAAACTGCAGCTGTGGACAGAATCTTTGATGGTAAGTGCACTTCCAAACTGATAATTTTACTGTCCAGTTAACACTCATTTAGCTTCACATTGAGTGAGTGTTGGACACATAGACACACCACCACATTTTGTTCCTCTCTCTTGCTCTTTCCTGTATTTTCCTCCATCTAATTGATGTACCCCTGCTGGACTAAAACAGTCCTGCCAGCATCTTTATTCTTGTCCCTCTAAAGGCTTCCGAAGTCAGGAGAATCAAGCTGGCATGAAGATGTTGTCTCCTGAGAGCCATTAGCGCATCTTGCTTAGTGAGAACGGGATTAAAGTCTCTTTTACTGGCCCCGTGATAAGCCGCATGCTAGCAGTCACATGACAGTGAGACAGGCAGCATGGCTTCTCATATCCCTTTCATTACTGTCAGAGCCCTACACGGCTCCGCCTCCGACTCTTACAAACACAGCTAATAGTGCAGTGTTTAAAAGCTGTTTGAAGCCCAGCAGAACACCTCATGGTTTACTCAACCTGAAAAACATCTTAAAGGAATCGTGTTTAATTCTGTTATCGTTTACTCACGCTTATTTTCTTTCAAATCTTTATGGCTTTCTTCTATAGAATTGGCTAACAAAATGTACAGGTTTGTCAGAGTGGTGACCAAGGCTGTGCCACTAGTCCACAGTCATTATCATTGAATGTTTTGCTACAGTAAATGTCTACTAATATGTTCCACAGAAGAAAATAAGTATACAGGCTTGAAACAACATGCAAATTTTCCATTTTGAGTAAGATTTACTATTTACATTTATGCAGACGCTTTTATCCAAAGCGACTTACAGTGTATTTAAGCTGTTTATTTGATCGGTACCTGTGTTCCTTGGGAATCGAACCCACAACCATTGTACTGATAATGCAATGCTCTGCCAGTTCAGCTACAGGAACACCTTGTATCTCTTTTAAGATTTGGGATCTTTTCTAAAAGCTGCAATAAAAAGCTTTGGTGGCATAGAAATGAACATTTTTACCGGATGACTGAAATGGCATATGCTCCGCCCCCTTATTGTAGTTGTCATGTTGATACGACATAATCAGCCATATGTGACAAACTTCCGGCAAACCTACAAGCTTTCAATATTTTAAAGAAAATGTGCACATCAGTGCACCTGTGGTAACACAACATAAACACCATGAGCCATTCTCCAGAGCAGCTAATGCTGTTGTTTTGAGGCTAATTAAAGAGCCTGAGATACATTAACATGCTAATAGTGCGGCTTTACAAAACTAATATGGAGATTTCTTAGTTTTAGAGACGTCTATTCTTCAAGTAAAAACTCTAGTGTGGTTCTAATAAAGTAATGAATGATTGTTATGATTAAGCAGGTGGATTCTTGTTGCCATAGAAACTGTTACATAGCATATCCTCTAAGCGGTCCTCTCAAAACACTCATCAAGCAAAGTTTTTAGAGAATACTTGAATAGAAAGACGTGATTTCATGTCATAATGCCAAAAGCTTGTCAAGATCTGCTGATGTGAGCAGCAGCATAATTACAATTCCAATTAAAACACACCACTGAAATGAAGCCATTTGTAACTCGTGTCTTTGTGTCTTTGTACATGAAATCGGTAACAGTTTACGTATATGTGACTTTTGACAGTTAACCTTTACACACACATGCTTGAACACAAAAACACTCAAAAATCTCACTGGAAACCGTGACACAGACTGATCACATTTGCACTAACAAGCTACAGGCGACAGAGAAGTCAGTGTATTAGAAATGAGGTGACTCATTCACCCTGGGTGACAAAACACACACACACACACACACACACACACATGAGAACTGAGAATTGCCCCCATATGCTAATGATAAATACAACAATGATATTGAAATTAACATGCTATTACATTGCTACCGACTTTGTTTAGAAGTGACTGTCTCAGACAGCAAGAACAATTTTAATACGTTGATTTTGTCTTTGACCCACCAAGTTATGTCCCTGTACAGTGAAGCTATACATACAAATATTTATATATATTTTATTTATTTTTATACTTTATTATAATTAATTTTATAATTTATATATATATATATTCATTCTTGTAAACATTTAAAGTAACATTTAAAGTAATTTAGAAAGTACAGTTTGTCCTGACATTGCTTTCATTACCGTTACAAAACTCAGAGTGGCAACATTGTAGTTTTTTAGAAAGAGAGAAATGTGCTTCAGACATCAGAAAGGGAAGGAGTGCAGGGCTGTTAACTCAGCGTGCTATAAACAGTGACAATAGCATGCTGACGTTCGCCTTGGAGCGCCGAACAAAGGAAAACGTGTGAGTGTGTGTCCTTGCAAATCCCCGTAAGTGTGCTGAGTAATGAAAGAGGCTTAAAACAGTGAGTCAGTAGCTTTACGTTCTCTTTCCCTCGCTCTGCGCCAGCTCACGCCCTTGCCATCAAACAAACTCTGACAGGAGTGACCAATAAACTACATCACAACCGTGACTTATGGCTACGAGCTTCTGAGTCACGCACGCACGCTCGCATGAGAGCATTTGCATCCGCGCGCTGCATCTGCAGCTGTTTTCATCTGCGGGAAGCTTTGACAGATAAAGATGGCTGTGTAAAGAGCGTTGATGTCTAAGTGTCATGAGGACAAAGAGGAAAATGTGCAGTGAGATTGCAGGAAGCCGAGCTCTGTACGGGGTGACAGCTGCGGGACAAATAGGAATTGCTAATAACAGCATGCAAATTCTCAACCAGATGGGCCGCTAATGTCTGACTCTTAATAAGAGATGTTGTAAAACTGATTCTGAGTTAGTCCCAATGCAGTGTGAGATGAGATGGGATATATTCTCTCCCTAGGGCCCTCAGAAAGACCACATCTACTAATCAACCCAGAAAGACTGTCACTCACACTGTAGCCCTAAGTCACATGATTAATATCTCAGTGTGCCCCTCCACCTAACAATTTTAGGCTGCAGGAATGTTACCCTAACATGTCCATTAAGAAACAAAAACATAACAAATGTTGTTTTGAAAGTTGTGGGAACGTTCAAAGCGTCTAGTTTTTTAGATTGTTGTATTAATGTTTTTAGATTGTTGTATTAATGTTATTGCTTGGTTATAATTGAGATTTTTTTTATTCTGTAACTTTATAAAATGTTCCATTAACTACTTAAGAATAATGTATTTGATATATATGATATATAGCTTTAAAAAAGTTCTACTAGCGTTACTACAATAATTTTTGATAACTGAGAGAACTGTTAAAGAACTTCAGCCAACTTTTCTGAGAACATTCCCTGTTAGTTTTGTTTAAGTAATAAGTAATTTAGCAAGTCAACTTATTTTGCTAACACTAACCTTCAACCTTTGTGTGTCGAGTTGGCTGGTTAGCTTTGAAAGTTGGTCCCTGCTGCTAAATGTCATGACTATGTGATTATGTGGACAAAAACCATGTTTTTTGGATTGCATCTGGTATTAT
>JAZGTJ010003688.1:4264-34193 GCA_036877575.1 Botia almorhae
ATATTGGTGTGTACTTAAAATTATTATAATATTCTGTAATATTATTAATATATTCTTTTTTTGAGGAATATAATTATACAATTTCTGGTGGAATATTATTTTTATAGGGAAATTATTTAATAGCTAAAAGCTTATTTTCTCTTCTCTTCTTTTTTAATAATTTCATTTAAAGGGTGACTGCTAATCAATAACTCATATTTTTCCTAAAATAGGAATAGGCTAATGATGCTTGTCATATTTAGTAGCCATTCATTAAGTAATTCTTAAGAACATTAGTATTTTTCCTATCATCTTTTCCTGTTGACAGCCTAATAAATACCAAAAAGGAATAATTCTTCTGGTCGCAGAATAAAAGCGAGACAGAATACTGGAATGTAACATTAATTAAACCACTTTTAAAAATTAATCAATACAATGAATTTCTCCTAGATTTTGGACATTTTACGAAAATTCAGTGGGACAGAAACCTTAAGAAATATCTATAAATAAATATGGAAATGTTCTATCATACATCTTTTATCATGTCAATAAATAAATAAACACAATAAAGTCTTTTTGCCATTGACATTTTCTTCTGTATTCAGGCTTCTATGCACTAAAGGGCTGCAACATCGATTTGTTAATAGGCACAGATGTCTTCATAGAAAATTGTGTCATTTGTGCATGGATTTTCTCTTCTCTTCTTTTTTAATAATTTCATTTAAAGGGTGACTGCTAATCAATAACTCATATTTTTCCTCCTCAGACACAGACCCCATTGATACTAAAGGACTGTCATATAATTTGAATAATCCATTCAAAAACTAACAAATACTACTGTGTAGATTTTCTCCTTGGATTATTTGACTTAGAAAGGTATATACAGCACGTGTACACCAATTAATAGTGAGTCTAGGAAGTTTATAAACTACGTCTGATGGTTGTACTCCATACAGAACTACTATTGAACCCAGTTCTGAAAACAGCTAACTAGGATTGCAAACCAATAATTTTGCCAAATAAAAACTTAAGTTGAACTACGTGATAACAAACAAATTGTCACTGCATTACAGAAAAGAGTTTTGAACTCACAACCAAAAGTATTACTTAAAATATAAGGTCTATAAGATGTTGCCTTTTATATAATTTGAACTTTAGCCAAAGCAAGGACTTTAGCCAAGACATTTCTGTTTTTTGAAGACTGACAAAGCTAACAAAGACCAACAAAGTTCCAAAGTGTCAGCAATAGAAAGAATCTAGATAATAAAAAGTTCTTTGCCAAAAGTTTATGTCAGCAAATTTAAGATAAACAGTCTTTATTTCTGTGTGTATGTGAGTTAGCAAAGTGTCATGAGTTAATTTGCAGATGCATGATCCATTTGGCACGCTCATGTTTATGGGTCTAGTGTGGGTGTGTAGGGAGGTGTGGTGGGGGATGGACCTGTGACGACTGATAAGACATTCAAAAACATTTTCTAGACATGATTTATCTGGTTTTGATTCAAAAGTAACTGCGCTTCAGTATTTCCTCTCGCAAGGCTTTGACCACCTGTGTAGATGCTTTCTTCAC
The DNA here is from genome assembly GCA_036877575.1 of Botia almorhae. Taxonomy (NCBI): domain Eukaryota; kingdom Metazoa; phylum Chordata; class Actinopteri; order Cypriniformes; family Botiidae; genus Botia; species Botia almorhae. The sequence goes on from JAZGTJ010003688.1 coordinate 5,814, forward strand.
ATGTCCGTCATATGTGCATGGAAAACCACAAATGGAGTCATTATTCCCAGTGAAAATCTGAGAATCTTCACAGACCTTTTATTCTCGCGAAAAAAAGACCTCAATCTATACGTTATTCTCTGGGAGGGGTGTAAGTTGGGTTGCTGAAATATTGAACCCCCGATCTAGGCTGAAAGGATCAATTCATGCATGTGAATAAGACAGGTATGGGTGACTCTGAGCACGCTGGAGCAAAAGTCTGTGTGGACAGAATCATTCTGGATAAAATAAGTCTGGATGAAGTAGCCCAATGGCAGAATGAAATCAGAGGGCCGTCTATAAAGGAAAGGCTCAAGGACTCTATGAGGTAAGATACATTTAAGTGTGTTATATCCAGGAAGAAACTCCTTAGATTTGTAGATGCTTTGTACATAATTTTGGTTAAACTTACATACTTGTTTTGAATAAAACACTTCCATTGTTCTCTAATTGTTAATGAATATCATTAATTAAATGAATATTAACACTAGGTATAATATATCAAATGTTAAGGTTATTTTCTATGAACATTGCGTTCTACTATTACATGCAGTTACAATGCAAGTTTTGTTGAAGGTGCAGTGCTGGACAATATAACTTAATTTAATGTTATTACTACACTATTATTATAGGGCCAATAAGTGTAAAAACCTGTGTGTGTGTACAACACTGAATCATTTAATGCCAGGTGTAACCAAATATTAGTCTTTTGCGAAAACAAGGTATTTAAAGCTTGAGAATAAAAACAATAATCTATAGAACATTCTATAGTCATGTATATCCTAGCGAGGAATATACACTCACTGTTATAAAAGCATATTCTGTTTCCTGTTTACACACTGTTAAAGTTTAGTATCTGATTGTTGTTTTTTAATAAACAGAATTGCAAAACATCCCCCAAAAATCCAAGGGATGCATTAAAAGGATTGTTTTAACGCTTTTTCTAGAATTATTTTATTAAATACATTTTAACTTTTGTTATTAACTCATTTTTTATTCCTGTTCTTTTTGCTTTAGCTGCTCTGTGGGGCGCTTTTGGATTTTGACATGGATTCCAGTTCTCTCCTGGATTCCCTGCTATTCCATTCGGGAAAATGCTCTTGGTGACCTGGTGTCAGGTGTCAGTGTGGGAATCATGCACCTGCCTCAGGGTCAGTTTACAAAAAGCATCACGTGCAAAGAGAAACAGCACACAAGACCAAATGACAAAATAGCAAATTCCATTATTGGGTTGTTACCACAAAAACAGGGTTAAATAATGTCAATAATGCCTGAATTAAAAAAGACACATTAGAGTTATATTTGATCTTTAGATATTTAATGTATATTACTGTATACAGATCTGTAATAAAAGAGGAATTTTTAGTCTCTGCAGGGATATGTTTAATTAAGCTTGTTTATGTGATGCTTAGGTATGGCGTATGCTCTCCTTGCTTCTGTGCCACCTGTATTTGGTCTGTACACCTCCTTCTATCCTGTGCTGGTTTACTTCATCTTTGGCACCTCTAGACACATCTCAGTAGGTAAGAGACAGAGCAATAAATATTTAGCCAATGTAAAAAAATTTTTTTATTTATTTATATATACATTTATACAACAGTTAAAGCTGCAATCCGTAACTTTTATTTCTCTATCACCATCTGTGTTTGATACATGAAATTGCAGATTACTTTACATACTTTATTTACGTAAGTTTAAGTCAAACTGACATTTCCTACTAAATCCGACTCGACAGCTTAAATAATAAATTATTATACACTGAAAATCGCTGTTAATCTGAGTACATTTTTCTGAACACTGTTCTATTATGTACTTGATCAAAAACTGTTTTTTTAATTTTTTTTTTATATTTTGTGTGACGGATTGAAGCTTTGATGATCTTACACTGTGATTGGTTGTTTTTTTGCAGGGACCTTTGCAGTGATTAGCATAATGGTCGGAAGCGTCTCAGAGCGATTGGCGCCTGATGATCACTTTATCGTTAATGGGACAAACGGATCAGTCGTTGTGGATATTGAGACACGCGATGCGCTACGAGTAAAAGTAGCGGCAGGGACAACTGTACTATGTGGCATCTTTCAGGTGAGATAGATGATAGATAGACAGACAGACAGACAGACAGACCTCATGTTAATGTTGTTGTTGATTCTGTTGTTATTCTGTAGATTGTGTTGGGTCTGGTTCGGTTCGGGTTTGTGGTGACCTATCTCTCAGAGCCACTAGTTCGGGCCTACACGACAGGTGCAGCCACTCACGTGATCACCTCACAGCTTAAATACATGTTTGGTGTGTCGCCCCAAAGGTTCAGTGGGCCCCTCCAACTGCTTTATGTGTGTAACGTATATGCACGCACAATTGAATCATTTGTCATTTGGACATCAGACATTTAAAGTGTTTATTTGTCTTATTAGACTCTATTGGACCTGGGCAGTTTATTACCTCAGACCCATGTACCCACCCTGCTGGTTAGTCTGGTGTCTCTTACAGTCCTGATCACTGTCAAAGAGATAAACTCCTGCTACAGTCACAAACTACCTCTCCCTATACCAGTAGAGCTCATGGTGGTGAGTATACTATGTTATGAATGTACAGTCATGGCCAACAATTTTGGCACTCCTGCAATTCTGTCAGAAAATGCAACCTCTCTCTCAGAAAATTGTTGCAGTTGCAAATGTTTGTAACTAACTAAGTGCAAACACCTAGCAGACTGAGAGAATAACACTAGGTATAACACTAAAGAGAGGGAGAGTATTATTTTTGTGTGTATATTTACAGATCATTGCAGGGACTCTTGTCTCACATTATATTTCTCTCAGAGATGTTAATGGTGTCGATGTGGTGGGAGAGATTCCTAATGGGTAAGTGTCAATGCATTTTAAATTTGGCTTACTGTCATTTCTGAGGTTTTCAATGGAACAAGAGTACAGTACACTATTGTGATACCATATAGGCCTGTATCAGAACCTTCTTGATGTTTAAATGATGTTTGTATGATGTTTTTCGCTCGTAGCAAAGTTAAACTGTCTATTTTTCAAAACAATTTACTCACTAAATGTAACAATACTAACACATTTAGACAACAACACTTTTTTTATGGCAAATGTCAAAGCTCTAAACTCACTTGACTTCATGGTTAAATCCTCTTAAAAACATGTCTGCTGCAAAGCACTAATCCCATTCCAGACGTCAGGAATTCCAACATCGGCAGCGTTGAAATTTCTTCAACTCTTACACAGTCACACAAAGGCCAGTGGAGCAAAGTGACTTTTGCACCGTTGTGATGCATTGCTTAGAAAAGCAAAAAAGGCTACATAGTCATCTCTCATTCATTGACAAGACAATGGCAAACATGTAAGACATTATAATGGTTTTGTATAGTTTGGATCTCTGAACTCTAACCCCTATCCAGGCTGGCTCCGCCCACTCTCCCTGAGGTGGCTTTCTTCTCCTCATTTGTAGGAGACGCATTTGCTATAGCTGTGGTGGGATATGCCATCAACATTTCTCTTGGCAAGACATTCGCTCTCAAACATGGATATAAAGTAGACAGCAATCAGGTACACAAAATCTGACCTTACAAAACTGCCTTTTTTTATAGGTAAATCACCATCGGTTAAACGTTTGTTGGTCCTGGAACAACACTCCTGTCCAAACCTAAACCCTACCCATAATCCAAACCCTAACCATAACCTACCCCTAAAGTCAGAGAAAAATAATAGGTTAAAAAGCCACAACCTAAATCTAACATTGCCTCTAAAACTACCATCTACAATCTGATTGAATGCTATAATCTGTTGTAAAATGTTGTTTTAGGATCAATAATGACATCCTACTTTACTGCAGTTGATTCATGTCTCAGAAATATGTACAAACTTGTTTAATACACAAGGTTGAAGATTCTGTATACGATTTTTGTTCTCTTCAGGAATTGGTAGCATTGGGACTCAGTAACACCATTGGTGGATTCTTTCAGTGTTACTCTGTCACTTCCTCTATGTCTCGCAGTTCAATCCAGGAGAGCACTGGGGGAAAGACGCAGGTAATATTTAAATAAACAAATGCAAAAAACAGATGCAAATTATGTGAATGTCTAAACACACACTTATATGTTAGCACATATACAGTAAGTACTGTAAATATATTATTTCACATTACAGGTTGCTGGTGTGATATCTTCTATTATTGTACTTGTTACTGTTTTGAAGCTTGGCCCACTTTTTGAAGAACTGCCCAAAGTAAGTAATTTATTTATAAATCAATTAAGTTAATTAAATACCTTAAATAAATATATAATATACACACATGGACAAAATTGATGGTACCCTTCCATTAAAGAAAGAAAAACCCACAGAGGTCACTGAAATAATTTGAAACTGACAAAAACTGAAAATAATCTGAGAATCAGACATTGCTTTTGATTTGTGGTTCAACAGAAGCATTAAAAAACACTAATGACACTGGCCTGGACAAAATTGATGCTCCCCTTAACTTAATATTTTGTTGCACAACCTATTGAGGCAATCACTTGAAATCAAGCAAATTCTATAACTCTTAATGAGACTTCTGCACCTGCCGACAGGTATTTTGGCTCACTCCTCATGAGCAAACTGCTCCAGCTGTCTCAGGTTTGAAGGGTGCCTACTCCAGACTGCATGTTTCAGCTCGTTCCACAAATGTTCATTCGGATTCAGATCAGGGCTTATAGAAGGCCACTTTAGAACAGTCCTATGTTTTGTTCTTAGCCATTCTTGGATGTTTTCAGCTGTGTGTGTTGAGTCATTATCCTGCTGGAGGACCCATGATCTGCAACTAAGACCAAGCTATCTGGCACTGGGCAGCACATTTTGCTCCAGAATGCCTTGATAGTCTTGAGATTTATTGTACCCTGCACAGATTCAAGACACCCTGTGCCAGATGCAGCAAAGCAGCCCCAGAACATAACAGAGCCTCCTCCGTGTTTTACAGTAGAAACAGTGTTCTTTTCTTTGTATGCTTAATTTTTTCGTCTGTAAACATAGAGCTGACATGATGTAACGATGAATCAGATGGGTTAGGATCCATTTGCAGCTTCATTTATTAGAGTGGTTGAAAGGCAGGGTAAGCAACAGCAAACAGGTATGGCAGAGATAAGACAAAAGGATAATCGTTAAACAGGCAGTAGTCAGGGCAGGCGGCAAACAATCAATATCCAAAAAACAGTCCAAGATCAAGATGGGCAGCAAACAATTACAAATGGGTAAACAATCCAAGTCAAAAGGCAGGCGGAAAACAATCGTCAAAGGGTAAACAATCCACATAATACACAGAAAACCAGCAGAAAAATAACAGTAAAAAACGCTCAGAATTGATGCTCAAGGCAAATCAAGACTTCGCAATGAATGAGTGTAAATGTCCGGTTTATAAAGGCAGCGGTGATGAGAAACAGGTGGCGAGCAGAAAGTAATCAGCGGCAGGCAGTTGCATGATGGGAGATGTAGTTCGTTGGATGCTATCAGTATTCTGGGTTTTGTCTTATCGGTCCACAGGACATTCTCCCAGAAGCTTTGTGGCTTGTCAGTAATCATTTTGGCAAATTGCAGTCTCACTTTTTTATGATTTGTTTTCAACAGCGAAATCCTCCTCTGTCGTCTCCCATAAAGTCCACTTTTCCTCAAACAGCGCCGAATAGTGCGATCTGACACTGATGTACCTTGACCCTGAAGTTCACCCCTAGTCTCTTTGGAAGTTATTCTGGGCTCTTTAGTTACCATTCATATAATCCATCTCTTTGATTTGTCATCAATTTTCCTCTTGCAACCACGTCCATGGAGGTTGTCTGCAGTCCTGTGGACCTTAAACTTCTGAATAGCGTGTGCAACTGTAGTCACAGGAACATCAATCTGATTGGAGATGCTCTTATAGCCTTTACCATTTAGATGCTTGTCTATAATTTTCTTTTTTATCTCCTGAGACAACTCTCTCCTTGGCTTTCTTTGGTCCATGTTTAGTGTGGCGCACACCATGATACCAAACCACACAGTGACTACTTTTCACCCTTTAAATAAGCAGACTGACTAATTACAAGTTTAAAAACACCTATATGTATGTTATAATGTGATGTATAACATGCATATATACATGTGTAATGTATAATATAATATAATATAATATTGTGTTTTGTGTATCTATTATTAGGCTGTGCTGTCCACCATTGTGTTTGTGAATCTGAAAGGGATGTTCATGCAGTGTCGAGATATTCCTGCTCTATGGAAGAGCAACAAAGTAGATCTGGTGAGATCAAATAATCTAATCCCAGATTTCTGTGTTATGTGTAATACACTATGTCCTGACTCTTTCTGTTTATCTTCTGTTAGCTGGTGTGGCTTGTGACGTTTCTCTGCACTGTTCTGTTGAATCTGGATCTGGGTCTGGCAGCTTCTATCAGCTTCACTCTACTCACAGTGATCTTCAGAACCCAGCGGTGAGTGAGTGTGTGATTTTATGTGCTTATAATGACTGTTATATGTCATGAGTCTAACTATGTTAATTTCTTTTCTAGTCCCCGGTATTCTTTACTCGGCAGGGTGCCTGGCACAGAACTGTACTTAGAGACAGAGTCATATAGAGAGGTGAGACTTCTGTAAAGTCAAACTGAACATTTCTGTGGTTCTGTACACTGTAAAAACAATATTTTTATCTATTTTATCCAGAATACAAAGCTTTTTGATAGTAAGATCCCACAGATAGTAAGAAATGTAAATCCATATAAAAACAATACTAATAATATTCACCCAAATGTTGTCCCAAGTAATCTTACTAGTTCACTATTGTATTTTTAAGAATACTGCTCACTCATTAAGGGTTTGTGAGCTCCCAGCATGCATTGCAGCATGAATGAATTATGCTGCTACTATTATATATTGAATAATTACATTCAAAATAGACAAAACCTTTAATATATTTAGGTAAAATTACTGATTATTTATTATTATTGAATGAAGTTTTATTGAAGTATTGAAGTTTATTATGAAGTTTTTATTAAGGAGGAGCACAGTAATGTAATCCAAGCAATCATTGTGCATATGTATAGCCCCTAACCTCCATCACATGACAGTCTTCCCTCCATCCCTCCGCCACCCCATCGCCTCACTCTTGGCTTGTATCTACATCAGTCAAGGATGGAGGGAGTACTCTAGGTTCGGGCCAAATTCTGAGCTCGGAGCCCTCCCCCCAGACAGCATGCCAAATAAGCATCTATGATAATTTGCAATTGTGTGTTAGTGCGAACTCGTGAAATAATAAATAATAATGAAATAGTATTAATTAAGAGATCACAAACATTTTAATGCATCATGTTGCCTTGAACTTTCCTTACCAATTCCTTTTTGTAATGTGTATATGCACTTTGAGGTTATATAATTCAGGCCTATGTTTATGGACAGGCCAAAGAAATTCCAGGCATCATTATCTTCCGTTCTTCTGCTATGATCTACTATGCTAATGCTGAACTCTATCAAGAGGCCCTACTGGAGAAGGTGCAGTATACACTACACACACACACCTTTATATCCCTTTTCAGCAGGAAAGAGCATACAACATTCATTCTTTCTGTCTGTCTTTCTTTCTGTCCAGAGTGGAATCAATGTTCCAGAGCTGATTAAGCTGAAGAAGATAAAAAATAAAAAGGAGAAACAAGCTGAAAAGCTGCTTAAAAAGAGACAAATAAATGAACAAGATAAACAGGTGAGAGAGGAATGAGAAGTTCTGTTCTGAAACTGTTAAGAGAACAAGTGTTTCTGTTTAAATACCACAGCACGCACACACACACACACACACACACACACACACACACACACACACACACACACACTTACCTCTCTCAGGGCCATCTAATGTTGTCTATTTTTATCAAATTTTTAAAGAAGGCAGGTTGTTGAGGTTTCAAATTATGTAAGATACTGTGTAGACATGGACAACAATGAAAATGTAAATCAGAAAAGTGAAATAAATTGTCATTTTATTTTAGCATATATTCATTTATATAATTTATTTATTATAAATATTTATTTTATAATATATATTTTTTGTATTAATATTTATTTTATCTAGAGTGGACCTCTGAGAGAGATAGCAAACAGAATGGCAGTCTCAATGAAGAACTTCAGCCCTCGTCTCTACGAAACCGACTGTGAACACATCATCAACGTCAAAGGCATAGCAACAGTAACCAACGGTGACATAAACTGGGGCTTCCAGCCTGAACAGAACTCTGAAATAACAGATAAATACTCCAGCTATGACGTTGTACATACACACTTCATCATCCTGGACTTCACTCCTGTCAGCTTCATCGACACAGTCACCCTGAAAACACTGACTAATGTAAGAGACCAAAAGACAAGTTACATCACATTTGAAAATGTCAGTTCTGCCTTCAAAACAGAAGGGGTGAATTACATAGAGATAAACATGAAAAACTTTCAGACCTAAGAGGCTAAACAGTACTGACCTTGAGAAAATAACTTGATTTGCTATGACACAAGCTGAGACATTGTTATCAGTGAGCTGTGTCTTCTGTGAAACTGTTTATTTAGACCATTCCATCCAGCTGCATATTAACTCTCCAACTTGCTCTTTTACCAAATAATTCTAAATACTAAACTACTAAATACTAAATTCTGAATACTAAATCCTCTTGATTGTGGTTTAATCAAATTTTTCATAGATCTCAAAAACTTAAATCAAAGCTTGAATATCAAACAGTTTATCCCAATCTTATTAACTCAATGACGGAGAGCATTTTAAATGGTGCCTCTTACAGTTTGCAAAGCTGGGGCACCCAAATGAAATGTATGACTTCATTGTTTTCACCTAAAAATGTCTTTTTGTTGTGTTTACCATGTTGCTTCTAGATATTTCGAGATTTTGCTGAAGTTGATGTCACTGTTTACATTGCTGGATGCCAAGGTGAGTAAATTTAGACACACCTTAAATTTCAAACACAACCATTCACATGCTTATACAGAGGCTTTCAAAGCATACAACATGAGGGTGTATACCTCTTGATTGTCCTTTAGGCTTTAAACAAATATAACAACAAGGATGTTTGTTATTGGCAGTATAATGTATGTGTCTGCAGTGTGTGTAGTGGAGCAGTTGGAGAAAGGAAGATTTTTCTCAGACTCTGTCACCAAAAATCGACTTTTCCCAACCATCCATGATGCTGTGCTACACTGTCTATCACAGTCTAGGAGAAATCAGCCCAGCTCTGAGTTTGCACTGGTAAGGCTGTAACCACACAAAAGATCCACATGGTTTCTCTGTCACATGCTGCTTATCTATTAACTTGAACTGTTGCTCTGGAAACAGGAAATGCCTTGCAGTACGAGGTTGTGACCAGCAGATGTCAGTCTGTACTCTTGCCTCGCTGCTGTGTCTAAAGGAGGACCCTGCGTTTCCATGACAACCTAAATGACTGTTAAATGTATTTGTATTAAACTGGAACTGGTATGCAAGGTTAATTTAAAAATGTTTTTTTCCCCAGATTTTACAGGTTATGCCACAAGTTAATTAAAATACCTAAAATGTTTTCAAGGATTTCTGGAGAAATGGACATTAGTTGTGTGTGGGGGGCTTCTACAGGTTATTTAATCCCTTACTTGAATATCTGAAAAAATATTCAATGAAAAAAAAACGAAAACTTAAATGCTGCTCTACAATTTTTCAGTGTGTGTGTGTGTGTGTGTGTGTGTGTGTGTAATACCAGCATATTTTGACCTTGAGGGACATTTTTAGCTCCCCATGAAGAAACAAGCTTAGCAATCATGAATTATCCTTTATGATAATCTAAAATAGCAGAAAGTTTTCTGTAAGGGTTAGGTGTAGCGGTTGGGTTGGTGTAGGGGAGAGAATATACAATTTGTACAGTATAAAAACACCATGTCTATTGAATTGCCCCATAAAACATAACAAACCAACATGCATTTAACAGGAGTTATTCATAAGGGGAATATGTGAGATATGGCACACTTATGTCTGTAGGATTAGGTCAGATAATGGAATTAGCCAAACTAGTTCATAAATTATTCTCTGTGTAAATCTAAGAATCTTGATAGACCATTTCTCTATAGCCTCTTTTTCCCTTTGTGTTAACTGCTAAGAGACTTGCATTGATTAAGGTTAAAGCATTACGGATTGGGTGTAATAATACATATTAAATATCGGGTATTTTCATTAAACAAGACATTCAATGACCTAGTAAGCACACTGATGCAATATTGCTATAAACTGTATGTTGCAAGAACAATAAAGCGCTGGTGATATACCTCACACCGAAAGTCAATGTAGTGATTTCTGGCTGGTCCTATTGTAATCTCTGTCCACTTATTTCACACCCTTTACAAAACAAGTCTATAGCACTAATCCCATTCCAGACCCCATGAAATTCCAGTGCTTACAACCTGCATATTTCAGGCAGTTTAAGATATTAAGTTTAACAGTCTTGTGCAAATAAAGAACACACATTGGCTGGTGTGGCTAGGCTACCTGGCTAAAGTCACATGTGCCCCAAATATATAATGTTTTCACTGGTCTTCTGTACTTCTGCTTTTGAATTATTGTGTAATATATGTGAATATTTGTGTGCACACAGTTATGGCTTATTACAGTATGGATTCAGCTTTAGGAATATAAAAGGCATATGCTTGATTTATTTATTAAGTAGATTATTTCTCTCAAATGTGGATATAAAGTAGACAGCAATCAACACACATTCTCAATTAATAAACATTTGGGGGGAAATAGTGATATCATAAAAGATCACACTGAGCCTAAAAATCACAATTATTTATGCATATTATTATTATTATTGTTAGGTCAACACTGTCAACTCTCTATCTAGTCTCTCTACTCTCACTCACCAATTATATCTGGCTCCCCTGATTATTAGTCCTAATCAAGTTCCAGCTCTGATATCAGCTTTGGATATGGAGAAGACTCTTATCAGATAATGGGAAAATTCTGGTCTGTTCCTCATGCATGGCTGTCAATATGATATATTAGTAGAGGATAATAGTAGAGCATTTGTCTGTTTTTAATTTGTCCTTTTTGGAGACTCATTTTATTGTATGGAAAAGAGTATCTTGGACATTGTGCAAGACTTTTTCCCTCAACTGTTAAAGCACAAGTTATGATTGTGAGTTCTGTCATATACTCCCTCTTTTCCTGCCATGTTAACTTTTGTTCTGGAAACAGGAAGTGTCCTGCATTATGTGGTTGTGACCTGCAGATGTCAGCCTGTCCTCTGGGCCCCGCCCTCTTTTTCTCTCTGCTGGGCCTAATGGAGGATTCTGTTTCCATGACAATTTACATTACTGTTGAATGATGATTTAAGTCAATTGATATTGACAGATCTCAAAGAACCATTAGTAATTTCCAAAAAATAAACTGACTTGGCTTTTGAGAACTTGACTGCAAACAGATAAATTATAGATACAAATACAGATACAATGTTGCACCTAACTGGAAAGAGATTATTTGTGTGTATCTGAAATTATGTAATTAATACAAATTAATATATACATTAATAATATAATAATAATAATAATAATGTGACATTTGTCAGATATGGTAACCCATACATAAAATGTGATCTCTACATTTAACCCATCACCGGTGAGAAGTGAACACACACTGCAAGTCGTGAACACACCCACACCCACCTGGAGCAGTGGGCAGCACACTACTGCGCCCAGGGAGCAATCGGGGCGCAGGGCACCTTGCTCAAGGGCACTCAAGTTGCTACTCCCACCACTGGAATCGAACCAGCAACCTTCTGATTACAAAGCCGACTCACTAACCAGTAGGCCACATATAATATATAAATTATTATAATTAATAAATAGCCTAAGTAAAAAAAATAACACTTACAGATAAATACTAATTACAACTGATTATAATTGTACATTATACACAACCCTTAGGTAATGATGTTTATGGCAGTTTACTTACGTTTTCATTTTATGACACTTAAATGCACACAATATCTTTTTAGTTTTAAAATCATTTTAATCTGTTCTGCACAACACTGCTGTAAGATCTCAGTGCTTACGCTGTAAAACACAGACACATAATACTGAACTAACACACTGAATCAACACTCTAGGCACAAATACTGTCTGTTGCACACAAACACGCAGAAGCATCCTGTGTGCCTGAGGCTTTTTTTATATAATTACATTGAAAGTAGAGAGCAGGGGCGGAATCAGCATTATTACTGCATGATAGTTTATATGCACAGTCTATTGTGCTAGACTTGAGGTTAAGTGCTGTAGTCAGATAATACTGTGTAGGCTAATGGCATATGGATACTTAGGGTGTGTAGGATAGATCTGAACACAGTGATTTTTTGCATGTAATAAAGTAACTGTGAGTGTGTGAATATAAGTGTGTTTTTGTTGTGTAAGATGCAAGGCAGTAGTGTTTGTGTCTGATTATTTAGAGTATTTTAAATTGGGCAGGAATGTTTGTGGGGGTATTAAATAACACTTTCATATAACAGAGTGCTTTTATTTTCTTCTGGCTTTGGTAGAAGTCTCTCAAGTGGAAGGAACTCAAGGTGATGTCGCCCCCAGATGGGTGTGGTCTGGTGCTGCCAGCGCTGAAAAGAGACACAAGTCACTCAAAACACATACACATCCAACAGTTTGTTTCACCAAAGTCCAGAATAACAAAATGCTACATCCGTTTTTTATCTTACACTGAACCGCTGCTACCCAACCAATGCATTCACTTAGAAATGATTCACAGATTCTAGAAATGAATGTCTAATTCATTTTATTGAACTCCTTGTATTCCATGAAATAATTCAAGTAAATGATTTATGTGAATAAGTTCATGTTTTTTTGTATAGTATTTCTGTGATCATCACTCAATAATAGTGTTCCCATTAAATTCAAATTTTATTTGTCACATGCAAGATCATACACAGTACAACATGCATTAGTCCACACATTGTATTTACATCTTGTGTTTTTAGTGGAATAAACTTTTAAATTAAAACTGCTATTTATCACGATATAATTTATTATATATGTCACATAATTTAAGGAGTGATGTAAATTTATGTGTGCTGTTTTCATCCTAACTGAGATCCTTATTGTTTTGTACCAAATAAATGATATAAGCTAATAGATACTGTGAACCCAAATAGCTTAAATTAAATTTAGCGTCTTTAGCTATATACCTTAAATGTATATAACTACTTTTTAACACGTAGCTTGAACTGTATAATTGAATGTAGCTTGGTAAACAACAGTTTTAACACTGGTTTACACTGCCATTTAGTGAAAGCTCCGTTCAACACACACACACACACCTCCATGAAAGAGCCCTTGCAGTGCAGGAGTTTGTAGAGGACGGTGAGAGGTATGCAGAGCATAGATGAGAGGGCGAGAAACCAGCCCAGCATCTCACCCCACCATGGGTACACATAGACCGAATTATACACCAATCGCTTATAGTTGACCACATGAAATAGGAAAACACCCTGTGAAAAACATGAACCATCTTTTAATACATAGTGTCATAAAACTGAAACCTCCTTTATTAGATCAGTAAAAATTATTAGCACAATAAAAACTCACCATACACACTACAGGTGTGATATAAGACCAACACCACTTCATATACGGCAGAGGGCGATAGCCAATCATACGGGCCACATCATCCATGAAACGATCAGCACCTGAACAAGAGTCAGGGGTAAGGAATCTGAAGAGCTCTGTGTGTGTGTGTGTGTGTGTGTGTGTGTGCGTGTGTGTGTGCATGCTTACAGCGATTTAACCCAGCTGAATGTGTTACTGGATCAACATTCTTTCTGGTCCTTAAATGCTATTTTTATCAGCCAATTACATTAGGTCTAGGGTTAATCTTAGGTTTAGGGTTACTTGCACATACAGCTGCAAAGTTAAATTAAATCTCTTGTGCTAAGAGAATAAAATCCACTATAGCAACAAGTCATCATTCATTTTCATGCTGACTTATACATTAGTCTGCTGACCTATTAAATCAAAGACCCAGCAGTGGTACAGATAGAGTATAAGATATATCAATGTAATTTCTTCTGAGCATATAAATTGACATAAACAAATGTCTCCTTAAATCATTGTGAAAGAACTTTTATTTCGAAATTGCTGTTTAAATGACCTCTGGACATTTTTTGGATTTAATTTGTGCCTTGCCTAATAAATATTTATGAATATTGTAATGTCACAGCCAGCATGTCTCTGCCCCGCCCCATCCCACCCACATGTACTAACTACTTTATGTGGTACCCATGGGGTTAGAGAGAGTGTTAAGACAATGGTTATTTCCCTATAACCATAAGGAAAAATGACATTCTCTGTGTGGGCAAGATGACAGATTTTTACCATACACCCAGGCCACCACCACACATTCCCAGAAGGCTTGCCAAAGCAGAGTAATTCCACTTGCAGAGTAATAATCAAACAATTGAAACACATACATCCCTCCCTACAGAGAGAGAGAGAGAGAGAGAGAGAATGTAATCAAAAATAGCAGAAGTGAGGCGGAGACCACCAGTAAACACAGCCTGATTGATTAAAAGCGTATCCCATCAGATATCTCTGTCCGCCTCAGACGTACCTGTGTTACCATGGAAAGATCTATAGTAAAACAGGTGAAGCAGCATATTGCGACTACAACTTCACGACGCAAAGATCCGAGGAAGGATTTGGGGGGCAGCATGTCCATAATTCCAGTAATGAAACCTTCAACACCGACAAACTGAGAGACAATAAGATACCAAATAAGATACCTCTTCATTTCATTCAGCAATTTTTAAAGTTCTAACTGGTATCCAAAAACAACTTATCTTGTTTAAAGAGAAGCTGATAATCCAAACAAGAAATATGTGGGCAACAAGGACAGCTCAATGTGCCTAACCTTGATTTAAGATTTAGACATTGTTTTGGTTGGAACATGATAGATTATTAGAGATAACTTTTCTCACGTTTATCATAACAGTTTAACCACTGGTCTTTGGCTTACTGCAGTAGAAATTTTCAAATGTGTACCATAAGTGAGTGGGTTGGCTCACCTGACTGTCCAGTCCCAGCACCAGAAGCATAAGAAAGAAGAGTACCGCCCACAGTGGAGCCAATGGCATGAGCGACACTGCTTTTGGATACGCAATAAATGCTAAACCAGGACCTGTGAGAGAACCAGGAACAAAAATAATATACATATATGTGGGCACGTATTTATGTATATTATTATTATTATTATAAAGCACTATAGCACTCCAGTGTTATTTCAAAGAATATCACGGCACTACCATGGTACCATATGCAAAATTCAATAGGAAACAGTTGGTGTTGATGATAGAAACAGATGTCTCACCACTTTCTGCCACATTACTGATGTCAACGCCCTGTTCTGCTGCCATGAAGCCCAGAACTGAGAAGACAACAAAGCCTGCAAAGAAGCTTGTGCCACTGTTTATGAGAGCCAGAATGAATGCATCCCTACAGTGACAGAGCGAAATCATCATGGGATCAGTGTGAAGGAGAACACACAATACACAGAGTTAAACTGTATGGACTGGCTGAACTCAGTCAACCTCTGCTCTCTGATCTGAGAGCATGCATGTGAATTTACACGCACTCCAGTCCCGCTGGGATACTGCAGGATTGTGTGGCTAAACAGTTTTTGGCAGGAAAGCCATTGTTTCATCACTGTTTCCATATACAGACAACGGCACAATAAACTACACTGTATACAAACCTATACTAATATTATATACAAATAACAATTACATAACAATATATATACAGAGTGGGCCCAAAACCTGGGACCAATTGAAACATCTGGGACTCAAAATTAAATTTAAATCCTAGAAATAAACAAAACATCTTAAGTTTAAGATCAATTTAAAACACAAGAAATGTTTAAAATTCTACATTATTTAATTATAAATTACTTCATTGGAAAAACAACAAAACAGAAGTTATTCTGGAGATCTCACTGTGAGAACTGTAAACAAAAAGATTACAAACATTCGGTGAAGCATTTTAATGGAGTAATTTGTTAACTATAAAACTATGTTCACATCAGATCTATTAAAATACACACTAACACATTCTAACAAAATAATCACAAATTTAAGGCAAAACATTATAAAATGCAACTTGTATTTGTGTGTGTGACATTTGACTTACTGGTAACAGTTGTTGTTGAAGCGATTGTAGCTCCCAAGGGCCGTGAGGGCCCCAAGACCAATAGCATAGGAGAAGAAAATCTGTGTTGCAGCATCAATCCATACCTGCCATCACGATCGTCATGACAACTATAATTATATAACCATGTTCTTGTGTCTGAACATATAAATTGCTTTGCTTTGAACATATAAATAAAACACTCTGACCTGTGGATCTGACAGTTTGCTCCAGTCTGGTTTCAGGTAGTAAATAATACCATTAAGAGCTCCTGGCAATGAGACACCATGAACAAACAAGACCACCAGGACCAGGTATGGAAACAATGCTGTAAAATACACAACCTGAACACATGCACACATAAAAAACACTTTTTGTATTTGATCTTTATCACACATCAGATCTACTATTAAGGTGCGTGCACATCCACAATAAAACATTTTATGGTTCTGAAAAATATGTGACGTGTATCACAGTACTAAACTTAATCTATGACAGGACAAAGACACTGTTTCTTTAAATAAGGGGAATCACACAAAAGCACACATGCAAAGACATGTTTACCTAGCTAGGGATATATCACAGATTTCTGCTGATTTTCTGTTGAAGACTATACAGCAGACTTACTCAACCCCTAACCATAGCCTAATTCTAAAAGACAGTTTTAGAATTTATAAATCAATTCTATCTTACAGGATGTCCCCAGAGTAGATCCAAGCAAACCTACACACTTACTGGGAGAATAATAATCAGCTTACAGGCATCCAGTGTTCTGGCCCTTGATTTATTTTATTTTCTAACACTTTATACATAAACATAATAGTTCTGTATACACAAACATAATAGTTCTGCACACAGTGACAGTATATAATGTATAGAGTATAGGTGTATATGTATAGTATAGATGTACAGTCATGGCCAAAAATATCGGAACATTTGCCATTCTGTCAGAAAATGCAACCCTTCTATCAGAACATTGTTGCAGTTGCAAATGTTTTGGTACTTACATTAATTTTTTTGTTTGCAACACCACAAAAAAAACAGAGAAGTAAAATCTGATACAATTCCACACAGAACCCAAAAAATGCACCCGTTGCCTTAATATTTGGTAGCAACCCCTTTGGAAAAAATTCAAAACAATCGCTTCCTGTAAAAATGAGTTTCTTACACCTCTCTACTGGAATTTTGAACCACTCTTTTTTGCTCCAGGTCATTCAGATTTGAAGGATGCCTTCTCCCAACTGCTGCTTTGAGATCTCTTCACAGGCGTTCTATGGGATTCAGATCTGGACTCATTGCTGGCCATTTCAGAACTCTCCAGTACTTCGTTTGTAACCATTTCGGGGTGCTTTTTAAAGTGTGTTCCGGGTCATTGTCCTGCTGGAAGACCCATGACCTCTGGTGCAGACTCAGCTTTCTGACACTGGCCACTATGTTGCGCCCCAAAATTCTTTGGTTTCATGATACCATTCACACAGTCAAGGCATCCAGTGTCAGAAGCAGCAAAGCAACCCCAAAACATCTTTGAACCTCCACCATGTTTGACTGTAGGGACTGTGCTCTTTTCTTATTTCTTTATCTGTAAACAGTGCCATGATGTCCGTTACCTAAAAGCTCCACTTTTTTCTCATCTGTTTACAGTACCTTCCCCCAGAAGGATTGTGGTTTTCTCTCATAAGTTTTGGCAAACTCCAGTCTTGCTTTTTATGCATTTGTGTCAGCAGTGGTGTCCTCCTTGGTCTACTACCATAGCGTCCCTTCTCATTCAGATTGTGACGGATAGTGCGAGCTGACACTATTGTATCCTGTGTCTGCAGATCAGCTTGAATTTGTTGGGAAGTTAATCAGGTTTCTTTAGCCACCATTCAAACAATGCTTCGTTGTAATTTTTTATTAATTTTGCTCTTCCAACCAGGTCCAGGGAGGTTAGCTACAGTGCCATGGGCTGTAAACCTCTTGATAATATTGCGCACAGTGGACACAGGAACATTAAGATCTCTGGAGATGGACTTGTAGCCTTGAGATTTTCCATGTCTTCCCACAATTTTTTCTCTCAAATCCACAGACAACTCTTTACACTTCTTTCTTTTCTCCATGCTCAGTGTGACACACAACACAAAGGTTGAGTCACCTTTTCTCCATTTTAACTGGTTGCAAATGTGATTACTATATTGTCCACACCTGTTACTTGCCACAAATACAAATTTCAGGAGCATCACATGCTTAAAAAGCAATTATTTTTTTTACAATTTTGCCATTAATTGAGTTCTGTGTGAAATTTGATCAAGTTTGACTTTTCTTCTGTTTTTTGTGTTGTTTCAGTGCAAACAAAAACAATAAGCATGTAAATATCAAAACATTTGCAATTGGAACAATTTTCTGAGAAAAGGGTTGCATTTAATGACAGAATTGCAAGGGTGCCAAAATTTTTGGCCATGACTGTATAAGATATATAGATATATATATTGTATAGAGTTTAGCTGTTCATAGGTCTGTGTTATATTACCATAATCCTAAAAACTTGAGGATTTAGCTGAAATCCAGTTGGAAGTCACATAATATGGAGCATTACACACAGAGACGTTTGTACCTTGCCAGCAGACTTCACACCTTTCCAGATGCAGAAGTACACGATAACCCACGTAGCAAGCAGGCACAAAACCATGTGACTGCTGATGTCACCCACTTCATCCAAACCAGCAGACAGACGAAGTACTTTACGCCTGACAGGTGAAGAAATCACAATATGTCAACACCTGATAAAGATCAGATTATGTTAAAGTGCCATTCATTTAGATACATTCCAAATATTTTTTTCATAACTATATAATCAAAATAAGACACAATTACTGTATGTAAATAATCAAATAAAAAACACTTACTCCCAGAATTCCATGACAGATGATTTCAGGCCTACAGGTTCCAGGCAGCTGCTGCTGGTGTTGAGGGAGGAGACGTTAGGAAGGTAAGAGGGCAGTGACTGATTGAAACACACTCGACTGAAGTTAGTGGTACAGTTGACTGTGTTCCACTCCTGTCCACAAGTAGCCCACGGCAAAGAAGAAGTGAAAGAGTGAACCAGAAAGTACAGGCCCCACACCAGAACCATAATATAGTAGGTGTTGCAGAAGAACACAATCACCATTGAAGCCAGACCAAGCCCTGAATGAGAAAGAGATATTACATATTCTCAGCCTGGTCGATCACACAATATATCTTATTTGTCTGCTTTACATTAGCCTTATACTGTTTAATATTAAAAAATAGACAGATCAATATTTTATTTTCCATTAACATTTCAAAATAATACCTGGAACTGATCTGTTTAACTAGCAGCTGTTAGAGAGGGTCAGATTATGTAAAACTTCTTGTAGCTATTAAAAATACTCCACCTTTAAAAAGAGGGGCGATATTCCATGTTGCGACCCCACCCTGTTTCATGAACTGACCCAGTGCAATCTCCAGGAAAAATACAGGAATTCCCCCGAGAAGCACCATTAGGATATAGGGAATCAGAAAAACACCTGGAATGCACACACATTTAAAATAATATAACACACAGGAAAAGTTTTAGGCCACACCCCCCCTTTACAGATACTTCTGTAATATCCTAAAGGTTTTAATTTATGTTTAGTAATATAGACATTCGCTTGCGCTGGACACCCACAAGTGTAGGCTATGTATTTATATTGAAAATTGAAGCACATTTTATGATACATCATTACATTATGATACTTTTTGGTGCTTTTATGTATTTCTGGAGCTTAACAGCATCTGTGCTCTGTGGAAAAGAGCAACAACAGATTCGGCTAAACTTTTCTTTTTGTGTTCAATCAAAAAGTTTGAAACAACATGAGGATGAGTAAATTATGGCATAAATCATTTTTGAATAAACTATTACTTTAAATACTTTGATTCTAACATACTGAATATAGGTTTTATTTTTGTGTATATCCCACCATAAGAGATAATCGGGTTTAAGTGAGTGCAAAACAGAGAGCAGAGCAGATTAAGTTGGATTCACAAACCATGTTGTTTAACAACAGATAAAAAAAGTTTATCATCCCTCCAAACACAACTGGCGCTGTTCTTGAGATTAGAAGTTATGACATTGACGCAAACTGACTCACGTGCATTAACACAGAAACAAACAAGAGAGCAGATAACATAAATCACCACCTGCATGCGTCAAAAGAGCTACACAGATGGTTAATGTTATGTTAGGAGGCGAGAAGGAGGAGTGTGGAGAACAAAGAACGGAGTGTCACTTCATCAACCTTTGATAAACTCAGGCCGTGAACATTGGACAGCTATTTCCTTCCTGTCTGTTTGGCCCACGTTTTGACCTTCTGATTTATATTAGTCAGGTACTTAATTCTATTCTAGTTATCAGGGCTGTAGTAACAATTTCTAAATGTTATTTTGAAGGTCAGGGCAAAGAGCAAAATACAATGAAGAGGCCCAGAATTCCTATCTATAGCCTGGCTAGTTGCCTTGGTGTATTATTTTTGGTATTAGAATGTGTATATTACAGTGGAGTCTCATCCTGCTTCTGGAGGGCCAGTGTCCTGCAGAGTTTAGCTCCAACACTGATTAAACACATCTAAACCAAGTAATCAAGGTTCTACTGGCAGACTAGAAACTTAGAGGCAGGTGTGCTGAGGCAAGTTGGAGCTAAACTCTGTAGGACTGTGGCCCTTCAGGACCGACTTTGGATACCCCTGGTGTATACGAACAACAGAGAAAGATTTTGGATGGAAAAATCTTGAATGAAATTGAAATCTTGAAGAAATGGATGGATCAATTACCAGAGGTTTTTTTGTGAAGGTAATATGAATTTATTATTAGTGGAAGATATGATTTTTCATGTACGTATGTGTGCATCTCACCTCCTCCGTTCTTATAACAGAGGTATGGAAATCTCCAGACGTTTCCAAGGCCAACGGCAAATCCCACACAGGACATGATAAAGTCCATCTGTCTGGTCCAAGTTTGTCGATCTGATTGGCCCAGTTCCGTGGCAGGGTTGACTGCGTTCACCAGACCTGCACAGACACTCGGCTCACCCTCCTCTGTGTTTGAAACCTCTGCTTGTGACACCAGAGGGCAGCCGATTTCTGCTTCGTCTTGAGATTCATCTTGACATGAGCCTCCATCATCTGAAAGACAGAGACAACGAGGGGAAAGATTAAAGCTCTGAAGTATTTTATTACTTAAAATGAGATGCTTATCTGATCTGACGCTGCACACTCCTATACTCTCTCCCTCTTAGTCTCTTACCACTGTTTGTTTATAACCATTTTACGTCACACACAATGCAATCCTGTCTGTAGTATTTTTAGACTGCAATAAGATCTAATATTTCACACATATGGTGGGGTCCAAATGTTTGAGATCAAATGATTTTTCATTCAAAAACACTGAAAAAACACAGAAAAGTGATTATGAAAATAAAAATTGTCTAAGGTGTGCTGTTTCAACTAATAAACCAAACTGGAGACATTGACCATGTTACTTATAACTAACTTATCACAGCCTCCCATTAAAATGCACAACAACTCCCTTAGGACATTCTCAGATCATGCTGGGATAACATCTGGTTTTAAACACACTGTAGTTCATGGCAGCTCAAATGCATGCTGTCAATTAAAGCAAACATCATTAATATTAAGTAGTTCAATATTAAATTTCAATATTCATTATTTAACTGTTATGCTAATAATATAATTTGTGACGAGAAATGTGTTCATTAAGTCAAATGTACTAGTGGTTTAGACCTTTGAACTCCATGCATATACATACACAGACAAAATTTAATGCAGACTGATTGATCTCTGCGTTCCTATGACATCAGTGGCATTTTTAGGCATGTGATAGATGCAGTTCAATCCAGATTGGAGCGGATTGAAGGAGAGTGTATGACAGCGTAAGAAAGAGCAGAGTGAGACCTGGTACCGATAAATACACGTGATCCAAATATACTTCAAGAGTGTTTCGTGTTAATAATATGTAAATTTGAAAGATAACACCATTCATTCAATGTCAATTTATACATTAGACTACTACTCCTCAGATCGCTGCGAAACAGCACGGATGTAGTTATTGATATATGTGAATATTTTAACAGCACACAAACACACAATAACAGCCATTCTTACTGTGAAAATGATCTTCAGGCGACATGCCGCGCGCTAGCCAGCAGGAGCGCCGCGCGCCTGAGAATTTGCAAATAACGGTTCTTCGCGTTTTTCTTTGTTTTAGAAATCGTGTTGTTCAGTACTTTCTGTGGAGTTGCTGTTTGTTTAATTCAAATTTGTCTTCGACAGCAGGTTGATGATCAGGTTGAGCTCTAAATGATAGAAGTGCGTCGAAGACAGATAGAGGAATATGAGGGTCTCAAAAGCAGTCGACGAAGCACTTGAAGGTAAGCCTGAAGAATCGCATGGATGTGGGTTAAACAAGAATAATAGTAAGGAATCCGCCGGTCAGGTAGAGTAATATGTTGGAGAAGCAGGTGTGATGTTGCGCCTGGCTCGCTGGATATTACACTGCCTCAATTATCAGCGCTGCGTTCTCAGCGCCCCAGTTTTTCCTCGACGCGCCCTGTGGTTGGCTAAAGAACGTGCGCTTCTCTGTGATTGGCTGACGGTCGAGCGCTCCTTCGGTCACAATGCAACATGACGTCACACGCGAACGCGTACCTGACCGCTGACCAGCTATGCATGTCTGGCCTCATTTTGAAACATACAATACGTAAAATATTCCCTTACTAACACGCCTTAATTCAACAGGATGTGTTAGTCTGGCTAATATATATAGCAGTGCACTTCTAGTCAATATTATAACTCAATATCAGTGCTGGTTTAATTTGAGCACACTATGGTAATTATTTGACTGACGTTGAAAAAGGAATAAAAGTGATCTAATAGATAAGTTAAACACTATGTGTTTACACTATGATATGATTTATTGTGATTATAAACACTATGTAAAAGGAAAACCTTTTTCAGCAATGTCCCATGAATTTTATTTTTTAGGGACTTAAGTTATTAGGGCAGAGGATAGAAATGGGAAAGCTTTATAAAGTTATAAAAAGTGTTTTACTTTGGCCAGGAAAATCTCTCACTCACAGAACAGGACAATATTGACACAATGTATAATATTAGCATAATTTAACACTTGTGAGAAACACTCAAGCAGGGAGGCACAAATTCCATAGACCCTGTATTATGCTTAGAGGTATTACTGGATCTTTTGCAATAAGAACAAAAAAGAGCTGTTCTCCCAGCTAGAGCAAGAGCAAGCAAACAAGTGACACAATATTCACTATAGTCAAAGGTGTCAATCAGTTTGAATTCAGTTTGAATTTTACATGTGAAACCTGTATCTGAATCTTTTTTCTGTTGTGTGTCAATCAAAACAGCATTCACCAGTAAACACACCAGCCAGTTTAAAGACAATAATATCATCAAAGTGTACATTAAGGACTTACATGTGCTTTTAAGGTATTACACGTAACTATTAACTGAAAAGACATTATGGCATATATCACAAGAAACCTTCTGTGGGATTTTCTATTTTAACTTCTGTAGCGCCCTCTTGTGGTAGACAGACTATTTCAAATGTGGGTCAGTGACATCTGTTACGAGTGTTAGTCAATTCTTTGAAAAAGTTGGCCAACTATTAAAACACACAACAAACTAGCTGTTCTATAGTTATGAATTTATTTCCACTCTGAATAAATTAACTTACACATGAGACAATCTCTTTGCAATAGTGCATTACAATGAAAAGACAATCTGTGCGTAACCAAACCTGAGATAGACACACATTGTGACTGCATTACGTACCACATTTGTATGTACCTATATGAACTACATATACTACAATAAATAATTCAATAAATATCAGTATGTTAAATAAATAATGACTTCAATAAATATGCAACATTGAATAAACTCTTTTATAGTGAATATTTTAAACAATTTGTGTGATACCAGCTAATTAAATCAGTGTTTAGCTGCTATTGAAAGCACAACGTCCTCTGTTCAAGTCATGAATATTGAATGATGTGTTACACCAGCAGGAGAAGACAGCAATATAAAGGTAATGTTTGTAGAATATCTTACTGAACTGGATTTAAGTTCTACTTTTCCAAATAAGGTTGGACATAAGGAATTGCTCAGTGAAAACTGATAAACGCGTAAAGCTTAACTTCTAACTTGAGGACATTTGGTTCAGAGGTCTTGGTGAAGGTCGCTATGCTCCGCCCTTTTAAATTCTCCATCTGGGTGCCATGAGACCAGCCTCTGGTAGCGCTCTTGACGTCTCTGGTCAGGGTCGATGTTAACCCACACACTTCCTGTCCATTGAAAGCCGCGAGTGACCAGGCAGTCACCATGGAGAGAGAATTCATCCAGCTCTCCAACCCAACCTGATGAAGATAAACAGAGAAGGACCATGTGGATTTACTCGATGTAAATTTAATAAAGAATCTTTAACTCATAATATGGTATAAGCAAATGTTAGTAATTGTAACTGTCTCTAATAACACTGTATCTTAAATGCGAAATCCTGGGAAATAAAAAACACAGAAAAAGGTTAAAAACAAAAAAAGGTTCAAATGTTTTTAACCTGCTACATTATAAATATATATAACCTTTACTGGAGGTGGCTAGTAAAAATATGAAGCAATAAATAGATTTTTAAACTGCGTTTTGAACTGATGCGAGTTTTCTGGATGTTTGTTTGTTACTTTGGCCCAGGCCATTTTATCTTTTGCCAGGTGAAAATTAGCGATGAGCAATACTAACAGTGATGCTTACCTTAGTAAAAATCCCTAATATTAAACAAATTAAATGACAAATAAAGTAATGGGAGAATGTGATAAAGGGATGACAGTCACCATTGCCATCTGAGAGGTGGTTGTACCACAGCAGAGCAGTGCCAGCCACAGGTTTGACCTTCAGATTGCCTTTATCACAGTACTGCTGCGAGAGATCACCTAAGACCTAAAGCGCACACACACATGCACATTCAGTTTTCATGCAAAGCACTTTGATAACGTCCTGTGCCTAAACCATCACAATTCAAGGCCTCTTCCTGTTGCTGCCAAGTTGCTATGGTGGCAGAGCTCACCACCCTCTGTTGCCATAGAAACAGGACATGGCTCACCTCCTCGTCATATGTCCTGTTGTCAGCCACAGGGAAGCTGGTCTCTCCACCTCCATTTACTGAGTTGAGATACAGTAAAACCGTCAAATACCTATGAAGACGAAGAACCACTATAATGAAACATTAACATACCATAAATATTTACCATAATGCATATTGTCAAACACAGATTTCACTTTATGATGTTCAGTAAAATAACAAACATGAATTACAATGTCTCAGTGCCTTTATTAATAACAAAATCTCCACAAACGTACCTGCATGCCACCTGGTTGGAGGCGGAGTTATTTGCTGCCAGATGTGTATGAGCACAGCTGCTGTTTGGGTTGGTGGGGCTGCTGTCATGGTGGGCATGGCTGAACCCGCCCTGCTCATAACGGACCACTTCCATTGGCTCGCTGAGATGAACCAATGAGGATGGCAGTCGCGTTAAACGGGTCACTCTGAAAAAGACATCTAGTAACTAACAATGTAATCATTTAGCAGATTTAGTTAATTCTAAAGCAAAGAACAGTAGACTAATTCTTATATGTACATTATGTCACTAATCCTATAGTAGATCCAGCAGATCTACAGCAATCCCCATTGAGGAACATTGGTTAGGTGCCTTACTCGAGAGAACTGTGGCTCATGACTTATTCTTGATGGGACTTGAACCAGCAAACTTTTGATTACCAGACCCTGTACTTCAATCACTACACCACCCATTAGAATTCATTACCTGTTTCTTATGCTTTTAAGCAGGTGGTGTGTGCCTTCTCCGAGGTAAAGCTGTGTCTTTGAGCTTCTCTGCCTGACCTTGGCGTGACTGTCCAAGCCTTGGGCAGCTCCGCCATACTGCAACACTCCCCCACTAACACGCTTAAACTCCTGCAGAGACAAAACTCCTACAGGCACATCAGACAAGAACCAGTCAGCCAATCTACAGTGGTTTATATGCAGCAAAAATATTTCAGATTCAAATACATTTAGAAGAACTGCACATTATTGTACATGTATTGATTTGTTTTGGGAGTGGTTGCTTAGTGCTTAAGCAATTTTCTATTATGTATGAATTGCAGTAATGATTTCCTCTAGTTCTAATGTACTGCCTCTAGTAGTAAATATCACTGTTGATTCCAGCATTACAATGAACAAGGCAAGAATAACAATAGCATTTCTCTCTTCTCTATTTGTCATGGGTCAGTGGATCTTCACTCTTCCCCTCCGGAACCGAACCCCAGCAGGATGCTACACAGACAATAGGGCAGGGGCACCGGAAGAGGGGGCGCTACCTCACTGTGTCTGCGCATAACCCTTATAGTAATGAGATTTTAATGAGTGACAATAAGATCCATCCGGAAACAGCTCGAAACACGGTGTGTTGTGTCTTTGTATCAGACCGACCACTCACACACAAGCCCTTTACTTACCAGAAGGACTGGTTTCCAGCCCGTCGTGGATTTTCCACAAATTATACGAGCTCAGCCAAGATCCGTCAGTTGAGTGAGAGAGACTCAAAATCTGTGCCAAAAAACATAGATGCTTTTAACTCTGGCAATATTTATTTTATTACATTATCTGTCACTTAATTGCTGGTACACAGAATGTGTATGAGAACACATTCATAGATCACAGGCATATTTCATTTATCATCCTCACATTTATGTCACTCTAAACCCACAAGACTTTCTTTCTTTCATTAATACACGCAAGGAGATACAGCAGAATGTTCAAGCTGCTTTTGCCAATCTAACAAAAAGGTACGACATGGTATATATCAAAAGTACCATGCTATCACTGTACCATGGTACAAATGTAAGTGCTTTTGTGTTATAAGTTCTGCCATCATTCTCAAATCATCTTGATTATTCTAAACATCCTTTGTTCTTCACAAAACACAGAAAGTTGTATATGTTGGGAATTAATTAATTTCAGTTGTGAGTGAACCTGTTATTTAGCATTCCCCTAAACAATATAAGAGCAGTAAAGGTAAAACCTTTAGACCCATGCATATTAAATGTCTTTAAGTCTGACCTCATCCTTCTGCAGAAGTCCATCCTGGTTGAGGTCAAGCAGACTGAAGAGCTCATCTTGGGTGAGTTGTTCCTCATGACTGTCAGGAGCTGCGAGGTGAGCGCTGTGGGTCAAGCCCTTCAGCTGGGCTAGCTGCATCACCACACTGCTCTCCTCCACACTCAGGAAACCTGGAATCTCTAAAATACACAAATGATGCCAACATCAACCATCATAATGCTGCAAAAGCAATCTAATCATTTATTCATGACCCATGTGTTGCTGACAGTTGTCTTCAGAATCTGTGATATAATGAACTTTTTACAGTATCAGGTATAGATAGTACCTAACCAATCTTTTTCTGTTTTTTATTTGTTCTTAAAGCGTGGTTTTGTAATTGTGCATGTCATTGTGCTTGGCTGTTGCTATGCAGTTGCTAGGGTGTTTGGGGTGCTGTTTTCCACATTGTATGTGGTTGCTAGAATGTTTTCTAGGTGGTACATAAGAGGTTGCTTAATAAACCAAAACAAATACAAATAATAACAAAGATATTCTAGTCTCTTCCATGTGTAAGTCTATGAGATATTTTGCCAGTTAATCCTTCAAAACAAACACATTTATGCAAAAATGGTAGACACTTTTACCCAAAACAACTTAAGTGTATTCAAAGTATACACTGTATCAGTATGCGTGTTCCCTGAGAATCGAACCCAGAATCTTTGCTCCACTAAAGCAATACTCCACAATACGCTACAGAAACTAATATTACATAATCAAGTATATAATCAACCCCAAATATGAACAATAGTAATAGTAATGCTAGGCTTACCATGCACCTTTTAGTACCAAAACAGTAACACAGGGCAAATAAAAGGTAATAAAAGTTTAAACCTCACCACACACAAAAACTTTTATGCATACTTGTGCTGAGACCTGCTTAACAGTTCTGGGGCATCAAGGAAGGATCCCAAGCTTTTAA
>JAZGTJ010003689.1:0-34184 GCA_036877575.1 Botia almorhae
CCTAAACTAACCCCTCTTGCAAAATATATGAATGTGGGGCTCAAGAGCTTCACCAGTGTGCTTAACCCTGCATGTGTGTGTCTGTGTGTGGAGGTTGTAGTAGCCTGTTGTGCCCCAGGCAAAGCAGTTAGCATTCAGCTCAGACGCTGGCAAAAGCATGCAGGAAAAGAGGCTACACACTTTCATACACATCTGCCTGTTCCTCTCACACACACAGGAAGACACCCGCACATTTCTGACTTTCACACATCAGCGTGTGTGTGTTGTTTACTCTCCTGTCCCATGCTGTGTGACTGCAGGGGTGTGTCTGATCAGCTGCATAGATTAGATTCACTTCAGTGAAAATTAATAGACAATAGTTCCCTTCACTCTTGATAAACACACACACACACAAACACATCCTGGTGAAAGCAGAGTTTTTATTTTCCTCAGGGGCCAAAACTTTCCCATAGCACCTGCCGCTATAACAAAGCGGATGACTGTATATTACACACACACACACACACACACACACACACACAGACTGCTGAACTCCTCATATGACTTAAGTAGAGCCATGGTTGATTGGTTTGGCTGGTGGTTGGTTTGAGAACAGTACATCATATCTGTATCACACACACACACAGTCAGTCACACTTCCGTTTTTTGCTTTCTTATTTTGCATTTCTCCAACTAGTTGATTACACACACTTCCTCCATCTTTTCAGCCTGAGAGCTCCGTCTTTCTCCTTTAAATTAAGATAAATCCTTATTTAACATTTCCTCAACAATTCCTGTACTCTAGACCCTCATTTCCACCAGTTTCCCCTCATTCCCCGCAGAGGTGTTTAGACGGCGGTGAAGGGTTTTAATTTATAACTGCTGCAAAGGGATTCATTTCACTGTCTGCCTAATTGGCCCCTGAAACAACTTTCATTCGAACCAATCGCAACAGTGCCACCCACCATCTTTTCAAATGATCAAATGAAAATACGTTTTTTTGCATTTTTGTATACAAGACTTAAATTTTTATGTTTGTATCCGTTTCGCTCAGACTTAACTCACTGAACTTGTTCGAAACTAATTTGGAAAAACGTGACCGTTTCCATTTTTAGAAATACAAAATTTAGTTGTTCTTATTTTCATTTCGACAATCATCAACAATCAATCACAGTATCAAACGCTGTAGGCTGCATAGCATCGCATTTTAACTTCCTCTCGTCTTTTCCACTCTCTGCTGGAGACACACAGAAGACACACGAGTGATGTCACAGGAAATGATAGAGTACAGACTCGGCAATAAGTCGAAACCAACACAGAAAAGATGTGGTGGTACAGAAATCCAACAGAGGATGTTATAGGGTGTGTCAAATTAATTCCCAAGTTCAGGAATGTGTGTCCGTCAAATCGTGGAGTGTGATTTGAGAAGAGCTTTGCCCATGAATACGAGAATATTGGTAGTGGTGTTTTTTCATGACAATAAATGAATGGTTCAAAGGAACCCGAGGGACCTCTGATTACGTTTAGACTGAATTTTATAGGGTTTTCAAAGGAAACAAGAACAAGAGAGAGAAAAGAGAGGCTAAAGAAGGTGAAAAAGGCAGTTTGCCAGAGAGAGGAGACATTATAGACAGATAGAGACATTTGAGTCCATCTCTATAACATACAGCACGTATCATTCACAGCACTGCCTGATTCATTATCCATGCTTCTCCGTAATTATGCAGCCTCTGCAATACAGAGCACACACACACACACACTTACGCTGACAATCTGTTATCCATTAGCAAGGTTTCGTAGAGTAGGCCAATGGTTTTTCAGAGATCAGACTTGTCTAAAATAAGAGCACTTTAGCAATCTCTGGAGCACACCATGAGAGCATCACTCAGTTTACCATGACACATGTACACAACTCACTCCTAATACCTCCCAAACACACACACAGTCAATAATATTGTGTGATTTTTGTTGTGTGATCTAATTATCATTTATTTGACGTGTGTTCAGAAGTGTCTTTCAGAATGATTTTTTTGGTTGTTAAAAACACACGCACGCACACAAACACACACACACACACACACAAATCATTTCTCAATGCTCGACATTCTGAGCTTAATGGCTGAGGTTGTTGAAATGTCACACCTACAGCACACGACATATTTTTAAATTGTAAAAATGCAGAAAGTTCCTGTTAGGGTTACAGTGATGGTTAGGGTTAGGTTATAGTGTTTATAACTAGCTGTGTATGAATACATTAGAAGTCTATGGAACGTTCCCATTTAGGTAGATAAGTGTGTGTGGTGTGTGTGTGTGTGTGTGTGTGTGTTGCTGCTGCATTACATTTATCTTTAGTTTTCCACCTTTGGTCATCATGCAGCTGTGTGTGTTTGTGTGTAAGCAAAGCAGAACTTAGACAAACACTTAAAACATCATCTTTCAGAAAGCAGCATGTAAGGTGTGAAGAGATATTTCTGCAACATTATGAGCTGAAAAACTCTTTTTAATATGAGGCAGCGCACACCTGTCGCACAACTTTAAAAATCTAAGCTCAAGTGCAAGAACAACATTATTATACAAAAAGACGGTAAGATTTCTGTGAATTTGAATCAACCAAAATATCATTTTTGTGTCGTCTTGATAACTTTATTCCAGTCATGACTGGAACTTATAAATCATTACCTTATAAAAAATATAAGATTATAGGATTTGGGCCTGACAGACTATATCTGTTTATGCTGCTAATGCAGAGCAAGTGAGAACACAAGAATAAAGACATTCAGAGAGACACTACAGTGAGTGTAAGACATGCTGCTGCTCCTGCACAAACAGACACACATGAGCGCACTGCACATCGCGCATTTTATAGCGCGCTGCAGTGACTGGACAAATGTTAGAAATAGAAGGAGTATGCAAGCTGATTGGCAGACAAATTAATTGTCAGGGACCTATCAGCTTTTACAGCAGAGTATACAAGCCGTTGATTGGCTAAAAGATTACATCGAGGACCTATCAGCTTGTACCATGTGAAGTTTTAAGGATGAACTTAGTAGTAATTGTTACTTGTTTACCTTGTACTTTTTGCAGTGTGCCCACACACACACACACACACACACACACACACACACACACACACACACACACACACGCATTAAGAAAGCAGCAGCAATTAATGTGATATTTATGCCACAGGCCATTTATAAACATGAAATATTTAGTCTCTGTCAGAGCTACAGTGAGTCACTGCTAGTTAAATTAGTTATTTGATTAATTTAACCGATTAATGTAGTATTTGTTATCTGACACACCTTCCATCATCCTTTAGTTACTTGTGGTGTTTTTACTTGTGGCATAACAGGGAACATTCTCAGAACATTGGCTAACATTCTTTAAAAGTTCTTCCAAAGTTTCTTTTTACACATGCATTTACTTCGCATATCCCATAATCAAAAACGTTATTCTGAAGTTGTGAGTGGAATGTTTTAAAAATGTTCTAATACCCAAGCAATAACGTTAACACAACATCTACGAAAGCTTTACATTCCTAGAACTAAAAAAAAAACATTTTTAACGTTTATTCCTTAATGGAAATGTTAGGGAAACGTTCTTACACCTCAACGTGCATTTGAGTGTAAGCGCATCAAGAGCACGTTTCAGAAGTGCATTTGGAGCAAAACATTAAGTACGTTTAGACCAGAAATGAGAGCGCAGGGCTGTAGGAACATTTACATTTACATTTACATTTAGGTATTTGGCAGACGCTTTTATCCAAAGCGACTTACATTGCATTATACTTCACATTGATCACTATACATTGAGTATGTGCAATCCCTGGGATCGAACCCATGACCTTGGCGTTGTTAACGCCATGCTCTAACCACTGAGCTACAGGAAAGCATGCTGCAGGAACACCTGCAGCATGTGCGAGAGTGACTGTTAAGAGTGGTAGAATGAACAGCTACACTATGTAAAATAAGTGCATGTATATGTGGAGCAATTTTACAAAACCTGCGATGAAATGCCTCACTTATTTTTTACCCTACAATAATAATGAAAAAGTTAAAAATAAAATAAAAAAATGTCTATTATCATTACTGCACAAACGTTTTTGATAACTTTTAGAGAACTTCGATAGAATGTTAACCAACGTTCTGAGAATGTTCCCTGTTAGCTGGGAAGCTTGTGCGCTGCAGCAAATGCATGAGTCTTTTCAATTCAAATTAATAATTGCCTGTCAAGTTTATATCGTTCATCAGCTGGACAAATTGCTCTGACAGTGATTCCAACAACATTGTTCCTTTGTATCATTACAGTTGTAGTGTGGACTCCACAGTTCTCTTAAATTTAGCATGATTTTTAAAACTGTCTTTGTAGTCATTTCTATAGCCATCATTCTTGGTGTGTACGGGCCTTAAGAGTTTGTGATACAGCAGGTAAGTGATCCACTGGGCAGGAGATTCCCTCTCTGTCTGGATTTATTGTCCAGATAAGATATGATTCAACATACGGCTTGGAAATAAACTATTATAAGTTACGTCTCCTCTACTACATCAGTTTAAACCCTGCAGCACTCTGGACAGGTCAGAGATAGATGGAGAGGGAGAGAGATACTGAGAGTTTGAGAGTGAGAGAGGGACATCTCCTTTCCCCAGAATTTATTCTGCAATTTATTTATGTCACAGCTTTGCAAAATAGTTACTCTTCAAGCAGCTGGCAATTTTTCCCTCTGGGAGCTTTGATGGTTTGTTAAGGTGGGTTTGACTGTGGCAATAATTGTTTGTTTGCAGTGGCCCAGTAGCGTGTCGCTGTGTGGAGGAAACTACGCTCGTCTGTATTCACACAGACCAAACGTTTCATTCCTGTGGCTGTATTCCAAAACTTCTGAAGTCAGAAGATATCTTTTATCTGAGGACCAGTCTGAAATTTAAGTCATTCTTCACAAATAATCGAACTCTCCAGAGGGCTGTTAACCGCTGTATTCCTGCCTGCCCTTGAGCCAGGCCGTCTGTCCTTCAAATGTAGGACATTTCCAACACTGTCAGATACTGAGAAAGAAATACTAAACAAAATCAATAACAACTCACATTTCTTGCAGATGTTTGTAAAACCGCCTAAAACTGTTTATTTCTTAAGCCTTGGTTTGTTGTGAACTTTTCTCCACGGGTGTTCATTTGACAAATCTCTCTCTCTCTCTCTCTCTCTCTCTCTCTCTCAGTTCCTCTCACTCTCTCAGTGTCTCTTATGAAATGTTGTTGTTTGATGTCCCAAAGCTCCAGCTCGCAGCACTCAGCAGATGAAACAGTCTGTATGCAGGTATCACTTTTCATGCTTCCTGCATTAGTACTCACCTGTTAGAGAGACAGACGGACAGAGAGAAAGAGCAGATGACAGCAGAGTGCTGCGTGCTGTGTGATAATCACAAATCACTACAGGAAACTGGAGTCAGAGAAAGCATCTTATCTGAGGACTGACAAGTGGAAATATTCCTTTAAATATGTGGTTTACAAGGACACAAATGTGTATAATGACGTGTATAACATGGTTTATGGGGGACACTTCAACTAACCAAATCGCTTAAAAAAACATACTAAATGGTGATTGTAAAAACAATGACAATATTCTTCTTTGAGGGTTAGGTTTAGGTGTGTGGAATAGAATATACAGTTTATACTGTATAAAAGCCATTACGTCTATGGAGAGTATTGTAAACTGTGTGTGTGTGTGTTTGTCTGTGTGAATGAGCAAAAGATATTGTTAATGTCGATGTCTCTGTATCAGATTTTACAGGAGTTGTCACATTCCCTGTCGCACACACACACACACACAGGCAGGCACACACACACACACACACACAGGCGCGCACACACACAGGCGCGCACACACACAGGCGCGCACACACACAGGCACACACTGGTGTTGCAGTGGGTAGACTGGAAGAGGTTGATGATATCGATCTGACCTGATACTCTATACTGGAACTACAGCATTATTTATTACACACTCATGTACATAACATGATACCTGACAGACACACAGAGATCGTGTGAGAGACAGATGGCGACAGGGTCAGAGGGAGAGACAGAGATGGGTGAGAGAGATACAGACAGAGATAGGGTGGGGGGGGGACACAGAGATATTTATACAGAGTTGCAGTAGGCAAAATAAAACCAATATTCTTATTTGACTATGAAATATGGGGGACCAGTGGCATATTTTAAAAACTGGAAATATTAAACTTTGTAGGAAAATTATAACTGGATAAACAGAATTACTTGAACAGAAATACTGATCCTGGGTGGAGGGCCGGAGTCATGGGGTTAAAGGCTGGAATGATTCTAGGGGCCCGTGGGTGCAGATGGGTCCACAACAATTAAAGCTGTATTGAAACATCACAATCTTAATAACTTCAAATGTTAACAGCATTTGAATCTCGCCTTCACACTCGACCTCCACATTTTACTCTCAAAGCTGTTCTCAGATCAGTTTGATGAGATCTGGGACATTGAAATCTTCTATGTCAGGCGTTTGCGTCTAGCACACGTTGCAAACCTGTGTAGTTCATGCTTCAGAGACCCACATTGTTTCTGTGATGCACTGTACCTGTCATATCAAACCTGATGCTACAAATAAACCCTGGAACTTCATTCATTTAATGCTTTTCTTGCTCTCTCTCTCTCTCTCTCTCTCTCTCTCTCTTTCTCTGTTGTGTGTTGTGTGCAGATGGACACATCTGTGTCAGGAATACTGAGTGTTGGAATTTTTTGGCAGGCCTTGGCAATTTTTGTGAAACTTGATCAAAGGAGACGGTCCAATCCTAAATATCAGTCAGACTCACACGCTTAGCATCACACCCCTCCCCTTTAACCACACACACACACACACACACACACAAACTTATAAGGATTAGCATAAGTAGTCCCAGCTAACAATTTTAATTTGTAAGAAACATTATTTTGAAAGTTTTGTGAATGTTGTATTAATGTTATTGTTCAATTCATTAACTAACAGTGTAGTTTTTGATGCATATGATATATAACATTAGACAATTTTTTACTGCAAGTGTGGTTTTGGATAACTTTAAGAGATCTTTTAGAGAACGTTAGCCAATGTTCTGAGAATGTTCCCTGTTAGCTGGGGTGATGGTGAACAAGGTTCAAATTTAAACACTCTCCATCCACACTGGCGTTTTTAGCAGTTTTTCAAAAGTTGTTCTTTCACCCTGAAATGCCGGTAAATGCTTAAATTCCTGTACTGTGGAAAAATGTACAAAGCATTTCAGCATATTTATCATGTATTTACCAGCCCTATCAAAGTGACATAAAAATGTTAGGAAAACATGGAGCTATTCATATTCCATATTCATTGTTTGAAGTTGAATTGATCACACGACTGTATCGCATTAATACAGTAAATGCATCACAACTTTCAAATACTTCATTATCAACTCATCATAATTTATCATTAAAGAATTAAAACAGTATGTAAGTCAATAGAAAGTCCACAACTATGATAAAAAATCATTTGAATTCACACCACAAGTTACTGTATATTCTTGAAGCAAATACATATTTGTGCTAGATACAAAGACAAATAAACAAACAAATAAACAGAATCTCATAGCCCTTTTTTTGGCACCAAGCGTGTGTATAGACACTTACAGTACGTGTATATGTAAATACAAATGCAAATGCATGTATTAGTGTAGGAAGGAGGGAATGTTCAGTGCTGAACTGACACGCAATGAGAATATTTAACCTCTGTGTGTGTGTGTGTGAGAGAGAGAGATTTGCCAGGGTCTGTCACATTGATCATGTCAGTTTGAGTGTATGGTGAGTGATTGTTGCTTTGAATTTGCTTTTCCAAAAACCTCAATTATTATAAATATTTCACACATACGCATTCCCTCACTCTGTCTACCATGGAAGTAGTTGTGTGCTCCGCTGTGGAGCTAAAGAGCTGGTTTTAAGATTTCAGCTACACTATAGCTGCAGACGCAGCTCTATAACTCTTATTAACTCTAATTATAAATTCAGTTTATGTTTATGTATTTTTCTGTTTTGTATCTCTTATGCGTATGGAACATTACACGTGTGTGGACACCCTGACACACACACATTTACATTTAGGCATTTGGCAGACGCTTTTATCCAAAGTGACTTACATTGCATTATACTACACATCGATCACTATACATTAAGAATCCCTGGGATCGAACCCATGACCTTGGCGTTGTTAACGCCATGCTCTAACCACTGAGCTACAGGAAAGCTACAATAGGAAATGAGCTGGCCGGGATTCGAACCCAGGTCAACTGCTTGGAAGGCAGTTACGCTCGCCACTACACCACCAACGCAGACACACACATTTACTTATCTATGGGGACATTTTATAGACTTTTGTTGTAATACACAGCTCGTTATAAATATTATAACATAACCCTCATCCACACACACATTTATACAATTATTTATATTTTTATTACTTGTTTTTACACTACAATGAGGTTTTGGCCAGTTCTGCTTGCTTTTATGTACAGATTTGTCCCCAGAATGTGTTTAAGTAGGTACACACCTAATTTGTACTTAAGTATGCTTAGTGTATGAGGTGTTTCATAACTAACAAACTTTGTTTTAGAATGCAGTTAAAAGCCTCCAGTTGCGTGGCTGGTTTAGACGAGGCAACACACACACACACACACACACACACACACTTCTGTTGCAGATTCTCTGATGAGGAACTGTACAGGAAGTGCCGTGTGTTATCTGAGATGACACTATCAAATTTAACACAAGAACTCTGTCGTCATATCACCCGTTTACCATCTCTATTTACATCATCAGTGATACAATGAGCGACAATGAGAGGAAGAGAGATGAGAACACAAGACCAGATACAGAGATTTACCTCAGAAACTTCACCCGAGATGAATGAAAAGATCGTTCTTTATTTATTTGTGCTGGGTAAAAAAGTCACAGAGAGGATAACATTTACTTTAGGATAGTAATCAGATTAAATGTTTTCCATTTGTACATCATTCCTTTTATTTGTTTCTTCCTTATAAATGTTTAATGATTTTGTTTCCCGGGTGATGAAGACATTCGATAAGCAACGAAGACATTACAGGAAAATGGTAGTTAATCACCTGCCATATTAAACACGAATCATTTGCTAATCATTCAAACCCATATATGTAGATCAGTCAGTGAAATTTAAATTTAGAAAAACCTCAGAGTGTGAGACCTAAAATTTATAAAATGCAGAATATTACATTTAGCTAATGACATGTTTTTATATACATTAAACCTAAATTAACTGCATACACACACTGTCTCCTGACAGCTGATGTGTCTAATCTAAACGCCTCTGTATTAAGACATAATTTCAAGGTCACCTGTGCTAGCTAATCAGCTGTGCACTTGTGCAAGTGTGTGTTTGTGTCTGGGTGACACGCATCCCTCCTTCTTAGCTGTGCAATTTATCACTCGCCCGCTGGCCAGAGAATAGCTGATGAAAACAGAAGCACCTAGCTTTCCCAGCACGCAAAGTTTTCTGGTTACTTTGTTAGAGAATATCAATGCACTAGTTAAATATCTGTCATTTACACTAAATTGGTATCTATTCATAATTAAACTGTAGTTGTGAATGCTCACTGTACTTTTTTGTACTTTTTTATTCTTATATATTATGTTGTCTACCTACAAATACATTTGATATCATAATTTAGTACTTCTAAAACCATTAACCATTAAACCAAAAGCAGAAAAAAGATACAGTATCTCTTTGTAATCTATGTTAATACCAGTCTTAAACAAGTTGCTGGTAGAGAAAAACAGATTAGTATAACCAGTTAAACATCTCCCATTCTTTGTTAAGTCTGACAATAAAGAACCAACTATAATCAATTACTAACCAGTGCTAAATATAACTGCATGTAACAGGCTGTGTGATATACCAGCAGTTACATTGTTACATTCATAGTAACAACATTGAAACAGTTACATTCGGCCCTGAGATAGAAGTATTAATATAATTAATACCACAAGCATGTCTTATCATTAGCGTGATTCTGAAGAGATATAGTGTTAACGGTGCAGCGTCTGCGCTGTTATTAGCGCATCCATGCGCGCTCTGTTGCGTGCTTGTTAGTGAGCGGCTGTCGCGGCTAACCGCTGTGTTTTGACAGTTTTAGTGTCAGCTTCATGAGCATGTGAATGAACACCAGTATGTTACTGCAACGTTAAATAATGACATTATTGATGGAAAATGTGAAGCTAAACAGCACATTATGGAAGAGATACGCTGCTAAGTGAGCTTTAATGAAACAAACAAAGAATGAGGGAACACAAAAGTCTGTGTTTGAATTCTGATGTAGTAAACTTCACGCATACCAACAGAATCAAAGCAGTGAATGAGAGTGACCACAGTATAATGTTCCTGTTTATTTACTTAGGACATTCACTAATGCAGTTTAAAGATTAGCAGTCGAGAGTAATGCTTTTATAGGCTCATTAACATGTCAGTTAGCCTAGCGATAGCTAACTCCTTTCTACTCTGAATTGCACACACAAACACACACACAGACATACAGAGACATACCAAGCTAATCACGTTATTTGATTAAAAAAGACATATTTGGCTAATTTATGAGCTGTTTACTAGTGAGGGCAACTTAAAATTGTTTTGATCAGTGAAATATAGTTTCACTCTGTTTGTGAGAAGGTTTAAAAACATCTGGCTGTCACAAGCACAGTTTAGTTAAATCTGTAAACACACACACTTTTTGAATTGTACGCATTATGAATCAGAGGGACGGAGTAACCTGCAACAGATGCAATGGACTAATTTGTTGCGACAGATGTAAAATTGACCTGTTAGCCAATTTGTGACAATATGTGTGTATTTGGACATGCATGTTTGGCTATATGCAACACACTGTTTGTATTTAGAAAAATTTTTCATCAAAAAAATTAGTCTGTGGCATAATGGTGATTGCCACTATAAAGTCTTGTG
The DNA here is from genome assembly GCA_036877575.1 of Botia almorhae. Taxonomy (NCBI): domain Eukaryota; kingdom Metazoa; phylum Chordata; class Actinopteri; order Cypriniformes; family Botiidae; genus Botia; species Botia almorhae. The sequence goes on from JAZGTJ010003689.1 coordinate 10,987, forward strand.
GCTGTTTCTTTTAAACATGTACTTAGTTTAAAGACTGGCCCATATTGAAATACATTGTACTGTAACTGCCTGTTCTTGAGTATAACCATAATTTTTAAATAAACAAGAATGAGTAAAATGAGTTTTTCAGGTACTCATTGTGCCATAAATGTACTGAACCCTTTACAAAGCTGTTCATCTCATGGGGTCCACACGGCCCCCACATATAGATTTCTCAAAATTTACTTTGTGGAAACAAGATGGCAAAACCTGGCACACACACACACACACACACACACACACCATTCCCTTGTTCTGATTTACCACATGTGCCCTGAGGTAACACAATCAACAACAGGGTGTCAGCCACAATTAAAAAGCCCAAAGGTTAAAGTGACAGTTAACTAGCTAATGTTTCATTGCCACGCCCCTTAAGATGAAAAGGGGCTATGATTGGCTGGATAGGAGGAAGCCCATATGCACAAACTGACCTGCCCATTACAACCCGTACACAAGCGACAGACCTCCACACAGAGTCCTACAGCAGGTTACATCCGTCACACGCACCCATGCATGGCATTCTTGACATTTAGCGAAACCATTAAAGTCATTAGTTTGCTGTTAGTTTCTGTGCATTACACACAACAGTGACGTGCCATGTACTGAATGACTTTTGCTGGTGGGTAATAAAAGCCATTAGAAACAAGCACGTGATTTATGAAATCAATCTGCCGTGCGGTCAGCGGGACAGACACTGTACACCTGACGTGCAAGAAAAACAGCCTTAGAGTTAAACAACGGCCGAGAGAAAAGAAACAATACAATCAGCTCCTGAAATTAATATATTAATATATTGTGTGAGGCAAAGCAAGTTGTCTGCCATTAGGTGATCCGTCAGAGTGTGGAGAAGAAGAACAGGATATTAATATGATAACAGGAGCTATTAAGACATTTTAAAACATAACCCCGACCAGACGCTTAAAACCATGCAGAATTAATAAGCAGGTCTGCGTTCCGGTTGTTCGTCCCCTGCGACTTCATTCGCCAGTGAGCCACACTGAGGGTTTTTAAAGAGGTCGCTGTTTTTGTTTGTCTCTACTGAGGCGTGTGTTCAGGGAGAAGGGAAATGGAGAGAGAGAACAAAGGATAATGCAACAGGAAGAGAAAAGGGCGATCAAAGTGCTGAACTGACAGACGGGGAGAGATTAAAAGTGTATAAAGACATACATAAGAATGCATGCCAGCCTGTCACATCGCCCACAGAGACATAGAACGTTTCCAAGAAGTAACAAAAACAAGTTATTTTAGTTCTAGGAATATTTAAAACTTCCATTTTCTGATACGTTGTAGTAATGTTATTGCTTGGTTGTAAGAATGTTATTTAAACATTTTTTTTAAATTCTGTAACGCTACTTAATAACATTTTTTATGTATGATATATATAATTTACAAATGTTCTACTAATATTACAGTATGAACTTTTTGATCACTTTAAGAGAACGCCAACATTCTGAGAATGTTTCCTGTTAGCTGGAATGACATGACATAAGCATGAAGACATAGACAGTGTAGAGTAACAAACACAGCAGCCAGCCGTCCCCTTGAGGGATTATTGAGAGAGAGAGAGAGAGAGAGAGAGAGAGAGAGAGAGAGAGAGTAAGTGAGAGATGCTGGCCCTTCGATTTGGCCTACATGTCATACTGGCACTGTAATTTCGTGTGATGGACCTCAGCTTGGGTGATAAAGTGTGACACTCAGCAAATGTGTGTGTGTGTGTGTGTGTGTGTGTGTGTGTGTGTGTGTGTGTGTGTGCAAGAAGGGCAGAAACATCCATATCTGTGTGTGTCAGTGCGCTTGTACTGGTCATATCCAAAACTGAGCTTATTATCCACTAGCTTACAACTGCATTTTCCGATAAGGTCAGTGTGAATGTTCGAAATAGCTTACATTTAAAATAAAAATGGTTCTGTTCTATTAAGGTCACTGATTGGCCTCTTTCTCTCAGGATAACAATGTACACAACAAACAGAAGCACATATTGCAAATATGCAGGGGTAAAGCACTCACCCCTTGCCACCAGGTACTTTTGGCCATGAAAACACACGAGGCTCTGTATTTTCTGGTAATATTTTTACTTTGTAATGTCATTTTGTGTGTTTGTATGACTGTGTGAGGTTGCTTGGCAATGCACACTCATGTGTCATTAGGACTAACGGCTAAATTAATTCAGAGTATGAGCTGTGAGGAATACATTTTATGAAACACCACAATAAACAGTATTCAGAGGGTACAGGTTACAAATAACAAAATAAACATGTTTGTGTATTTAAAGCTGTAAATTGATATACCTATTATACTGTATACTAATGTGACTTTCAAATTAAATTCAAATACTTGTTTGTTTAAATGCACATTTCAATGCAAACTCAGTACCCAGCATGGACTCACACGATTATAGCATAAGGTACAGAATGGTATTGAATTTTTAGAATTTCAACTTTAGGAACGGAATGCATATTCATTAACAGCCAGACATTCAGTTTCGGCTCAGACATTCAGTTTCGGTTCAGACATTTAGTTTCTGTTCAGACATTCAGTTTCTGTTCAGACATTCAGTTATGGCATAACTGACATTCAGTTTCGGTTCAGACATTCAGTTTCGGTTCAGACATTCAGTTTCGGTTCAGACATTCAGTTTCGGTTCAGACATTCAGTTTCGGTTCAGACATTCAGTTTCTGTTCAGACATTCAGCTTCGGTTCAGACATTCAGTTTCGGTTCAGACATTCAGCTTCGGTTCAGACATTCAGCTTCGGTTCAGACATTCAGTTTCGGTTCAGACATTCAGTTTCGGTTCAGACATTCAGCTTCGGTTCAGACATTCAGTTTCGGTTCAGACATTCAGTTTCGGTTCAGACATTCAGTTTCGGTTTAGACATTCAGTGCTTTTTAGTTTGTATTTATTTGTTCTGCTCTTACATCAAATTATTGTAAATAGAATTTACACTTAGTGCATTTAGCATTGTGTGACTCCTCCTCATTCATCTCACAAACACACACACAGAAGATATATAGATATTATAAATACATCATGTTCAGCCAGAAAGGGCACCAAAGATAAAAACTAATCAACACTTTCAAAGGCAGCACCTGAGAAATTCTTGTGATACAGTTTTCATTATTATGCAGGTGTGTGTGTGCACTAGAACACAACACACTAGTGCACACACACACACACACACACAGTGTGGTTATGGTACTGACTATGAGCAAGACATGCTCTGTATGTTGCTGATGTCGTATGGCATAAGGTGGACATGATAACATTAAAATAACATTATTTATACAGCTGAATCCATAAGCACAAGCACACTACCAGTCAAAACAAAAATGTCTTTTGATATCATGATCTCAAAAAATGTGTCATAATTTCAGAGCAAGAGTTTGTACATGATTAATGGCAGAGACGGAGAGTAATGATGGGTTTACATATTCATTTCTGTCAGTGCTTGACTTAGGAACTGATTTTTTTCCCTGAACTTCACCTTGAATGTCTGCATAGGGCAAAGCAGCCCTCAAAACCCCAATGGACAGACATTTTCACAGGAGCATGTGTGTGTAGTAATGCTAAGACTGTGTGAGTGTGTGTTATCGGCAGGGGAGGGGGCTTGTCTTGCCCTTAGGGTCTTTGACATCATCTTGATATTTCCTAATCTTCAGCTCAAATTCCAGACAAGGACAGAGACAGATTACCTTTAAAACTTTCTGTCTCTCTCTCTCTCTCTCTCTCTCTCTAACACACACACACACACTTAAGGCAGCCAGATAAAATTGATACATTTCATTTTTGTTTACATTGCACATCTACATTGTGTAAAAAATATGTTTTATTCAAATGAACTGTAATGTATCGGAGTGCTTATCACACATGTCCCAATACACTGAGCTGAGGTGCGGCTGAGACGGCTGAGAGGAGTCCTTAGAAACCCTGATTCACAATCTGAAATAACTACTTATGCAACAGTAACTGATCTTGAAGCAACAAAAGTGGAAAAATGCATGTAATCAGACCTTTCACAACATTCTCCAGCCCCTGTGGCTCTCTGAGACCCTTCGTGAACATCAGACCAAGCTCAGTCGTGCTGAGAAGCAATACAAGACCTGGCTGACCTGAGCAAGTGTCAGTCTCTTCTTTCCTCTTTCTCCTCTAGTGTTTCTGCTAACAAGGTCACTTGTTAGCAAAACAAGATCAGCAGCACTTCAGAGTCAGACACCCGCAGACCGCTTGTCACAATCTCCTCGGTCCCCCTGAACATCCACCCACCACCCCTGACTGCAGATGACTTGAAGACAAGTAAAGCATATTACAAATGTTATTTGGACATTTCTAGGAATATTCAAAATGTCCGTTTTTTATTCAAACATTATTCATTATTTAAACAATTTTTGCTCTGTAACATTTCCAACAACGTTCCACTAACTTCTTAGGAATAATGTTTTTATAATATATATATATAACGTTTTACTAATGTTTCTGCAAGAAAGCTTTTGATAACTATGAGAGAATGTTAGCTGGGTGGTGACTGGTGGTGCTCTCACAGTAAAGAGGTACAAAACCTTCCCTCTGTTCCTTCTTGGGGTCAAACCTCCACACGATGTGCTAAGATCACCGCAACCTTCAGAAAACGCCTTGTCTGTGCGCACTTATTTAAACCACATTCATAAACACAGACATACTGTATAATTTCCCCCTTTTTCCACCTATTTTCCTGCATTTACACTCTACATCTCTCTTAGACTTTGTTGTACTGATGTTAGCTTGTACTGTGATTATTATTGGCTCCTGTATGTGATGTTATTCATTTGTAAGCCACTTTGGGTAAATGCATAAAGCTAAGACCACAACATGCTACAAATGTGTTGTGGTCACATATGTTTTTGTGTTTAATCTGAACACTTTGGACCCTGTTTCCACTTGTATTAAGTACTGATCGATCATACACATATTAATACCACTCATAATGGGGTCATGTGCACTGTAGTCCACTGGTTTCCAGCCCTGTTTTACCTCAGCAGTTTCCAAGTGCTCCAAAACTTGAAATGGGTGTGTAAGATAAGAGACACATCCAAAATGTGTACTGCAGGAGGTCCTCCAGAAAAAGGGCTGAAAACCACTGCTCTAATGCAGGTTATTCAAATCCACCCCTGCAGGGCTTCCATCCTGCAGAGTTCATCAAAAACTGTCACGGCATATTGAGAGAAAAAATACAGGTAAACATCCAAATTCTGTCTGCCCAGATCAGTCATCCTGCAGTCCTTACTACATCTGGCACAGCAGCTAGTATGTCTGTGTCCCACAATGACCCTTCAGAGAAGAGATCTACTAAATCAACTAGACAGGATTCAGCAGGAACATCTGATCTCATTTTGAGCAATTCCCAGAGGAAAATGTTATTTCTCAAAGGTTGGTCCTTCAAAGCTCGCAAGATTTGATGGAGATCTCAATCGTGCTTCATTAACTATCAACTTCGTCTCATATGTTTCTCTCAAAATTACTTAGGAGAAATTAAAACAAAAATAAATGAGACAATTGTTAAATAAAATAAATGTTATAATGGGGGGTAAATTTGATAAAAATAAATTTCATGTTTAAGTTTATACTGAAATCTTTAATAATGTTGATGTTTGATGACAGACGAGGCAAATCTGAGCTCAGTTTGAGACATTGTTGAGATCTCTTCTGAAACTTGAATGGGGACATTGTGAGATTTCTGGGTCTTTTTCTCAGGAGAAATATCTAAAACTTTCCATTGGCTCTCCATTTAATCTCAATGCTGTCAGGAGAAATACTGGAGATATTAGAGAGATTTTATCTATGATTTTTCTTTCCTGTGGGGTTGTCTGCACTCTTCGATGTTGTTGTTAGGAGTCTGGACTCTTATTTTGAATTTTCTGCTCGTTTTTGGTTGTCAGTGTCTTCACGCACTTCCTGTTTGTAATGATCATCACCTGTTCACCTTTGATTAGTTTACTATTTAAGTTTGCTGTGTATAAGTGTAGGTGGTCGGTTATTGTTGTATGTTCCCTGAATCTTGGATCACTTTGGATTGCTCTTGTTTCTTGTATTTTGGATCATCATGTCACGCTGCTGTTTGCATTTGTCGTTACCCCCATCACTTATATGGTTAGTGTTTGTTTGTCTTGTTTATTAAATACCTTTTCGTGATCTAGTTTCTACATCTTGTTCATTTTTGCCCCTTAAACACTACCGTATCGTAACACATGTATCGCTCTTTTAATAACCTTCTTACACACTGTTTGTGTTTCAAACATCATTAATTATTAATTATTAATGCGGTATTAATGGTCTCACTATGCTACAGTGGTGTGATGTTATTTTTATTGCACTTCTGATGAATTAATGATTACATAATAGTCATTAATCAATAATAACAGACATGCGATTAGACACATTCAATGTGTGTGTGTGTGTGTGTGTTGGGGGATGGAGGTGTCACCCATATGTGTGAATTCTGACAACACCACTACACATGGCGATGACATTCAGTCATAATTATGTTTCATATGTACTAATCATGCCGGTTCTTCCTCACTCTCTCTCCATCACTTTCTCTCCTTGCCTCTCACCCTCACTTTTGTCTCATTTTCTCTCCTATACGTTTGAAATGAGAGACCTGCTTGGGCACATTAACACTCAGGCACATTACTCATGGGGTCACACTAATGTCTTCCACTGGACACTATGTTGAACTCTCGCTAACAGTAAACAACACCATCCATCAAACCAACGGATTCTTCATGCTGTTTGCCAGTCAATACTTTTCAGTCATGCACACAATGCTATAGTACTTCAAATCAACTATGTCTAACCGTGTTGAGGGTTGAATTTCAGGTTTGCTGGTAAAACAGAAGACTTGTGGGTGTGGCTAATGTTGGCTGTACTTCTCTTGTCACAAAGTACGTCTATTTATCTTGATATTCCCTTCCATTTAAAAATATCTTTGTACCCTAACCAACAGAAAAGTGCACTGTCACGATAATTAGTATGTAATTGTTTCATATTTAAATACAGATAAATGTATTATCTTTAAACAAATAAGGGTAAGTTAAGAGAGGAAATATATTGCAGTTCGCTGCATTTTCATTAATTTGTGGAACGAATTCAAATCAACAATCAAGCCATTATGGTATTTAGCTGTATGTGAAGATCAGATTAGTGCACTGAACATTCAGTCATTTTTCATCTGTACTGGTCAGTCTTCCTGATGTCATGTCTTGATTTTTTTAAATCAGGAATAACCGGAATCAGGTTAAAAACACATTCACTTGGAATCTTTACTGTACAAACATTTTCAATTTCATCTAAGATACAAAGGAGATTACAAAGCAGGCTGACTTTTAATGCTGTAGTCATACTCTCTGGAGAATTCACAACATTCAGTTCTCGAAGTCAAAAATATCCATTTTTCTGTAATTGGCATTTGGAGTCAACCCAAAATCCTGTGAGCACTTAAACTTTTCATTAACACATTCCTCATGCTCATCTCTGGTGTCATGGCAACACTCGTCCTTGCCATGGGCTGGGTTTGATGTGGTGTATTACCATTAGTATGTTTGTTTGTTTTTTGTCTGTTTATATTCATTAGCACAGCGGGCTATTCTCTCATCACATTAAACCTCAGTATATTTCACGAGAGTCGGGGGACGATAACTATGTGTTCAGAAACCCAAACTGTAGCGCTAAATTAGTCATATTGTTCATTATATCTGCTTGAAACGTGTTTTTGCATCAGCAGTGTGTTTTATATTAGGACAAACGTTTAGGACAAGATGACAACTTCATATTTAGACATTTACTGGCTACAGCTTCTTTAGAAAGACTGAGAAACGCGCTATAACTATAGAACTATAGCTCGTTATTAAAAGATATGAATAATGAAATCTGTGATTCCGTTTGAATGGAGAAAATCTCTCAACAAGTGTTTTGATATATTTGTGGTACAGATAAATACAGCAAGAGGGGGGGCGGGGGGGAGTGGAAACATGAGAGGCATTAGAAAAAGACTAGAAAAATCATTGTGTAATTACAATAAACTGCTCTTGTGTGTACACTAATAATCCTCTGTGAGTGACAAATATACTCATTCTGTCATTTCCTCCCTCTCTCTCTGAGGCAAAGACTAATTTCATCTTATTTTACAACTAGTTACAAAGGATTAATCTATTTTTCCAGAGAGCCACTGTAAAGAGCGATGCCCGACTATGGGCCCTATAGTAGAGGCTGGAAATGAGTCGATAAGGTGTCGGAACAAACTTCAGCTTAAACAATTACACACCATAAAGTGCATTATATAACATGCACTTGTTTCTCCTACCTGTTTCTCTTTATCTGTGTGTCTGTCTGTGTGCTTGTTTGTTTGTCTGTCTTTGTGTTCTGTGTACATTTATCATACATGTAAAGCTGCTTTGTAACAATGTCCTTTTGTGAAAAGCGCTATACAAATAAAGTTGAATTGAATTGAATTGAATAAAATCATGGTGTAGCTGTAGTCAGCATTATCCTTGACACTTTAAAAGAGATTGTGTTTACTGATGATGTCATCACGCTTTGTGTGATGACATCATCAGAGAAACATCGCGTGAAGTAGATTAACTCAAGATGCTGGTAATGGTTTAGGAACACTGTACACCACTGATGATCACCACTAGCCCCATCAAGAGCACATCATTAATTAATGTTAAGAAAACAGATGAACCATTCACTTATTATGATATGAGTCTATTAGACAGGTCCCTTCATATAATCATATTTACATTTTACATTTAGGCATTTGGCAGACGCTTTTACCCAAAGCGACTTACATTGCATTATACTACACATTGATCACTATACATTGAGTATGTGCAATCCCTGGGATCAAACCCATGACCTTGGCGTTGTTAACGCCATGCTCTAACCACTGAGCTACAGGAAAGCTCAGGAAAGACATATATATTGATATATGATATTGATATATATTGATAATAATCTATTGTGTTATGTACATGTTGATAACTTATGTTGAAGGGTGCAACAAAAAACAAGTGCTTCCTCTGAGGGATCAGGTTTGTCGACGGTGAACAGAAGTTATGCTGCGTCTTTTATTAATTGTTATTAATAATTTAATCTTTCTGAATGCTGTGATGCTTAATCCGAATGAATTGGCCAAATCCACTTTAAGGTCATGTATGCACTTGATCAGAACTGGGGAGTTCTGTGCACGGGCACTGATGTATTTTACACAGCTTGTACAGTACGATTGCGACAGTACAGTACTCGTGTTTGTTAGCAGTGTTGGTGCACTTACTGACAAAATCACGTCACACATGCGCTCGCTGTCTCCTTATTAGGACCTGAGAGAGATAAATATCAAGTCTTGAAACAGTGAGAATCTCTGTACATACGTGCAGTGTGCACGTGTCAAACAATCAAAACCAGTCTGACGTTTGTGATGTATCAACCCGATCACTTTATTTGTTATTTATTATTTTTTTATATTTATTATTCACTTATTTATTACTCAGAATAATTGAATTCCTATTGAAAAAGTGTCCATGTATGCCCGGAACAAATTGGTCTTTAAAAGGAACCAATAATGTATAATCACCATCATTATTAAAACCACCTTATCACCATCATCACCGCCAACATCATAAACCGTAAATGATCTTATCATCTCCATCTGAAACTGACCTGTGATTTTGTTAACTGAGTGATGAAGTCATTTATGAGATTATTGATCAGGACAATGGTGATGTATCACATTACATTACGCTTCACCAACCAATGAACTCCTGCTGACACACTTATCACAGCACGTATTCTTCCATAGCTGACCAGCGCACTGCCTGACATAAAATCTCTGAAGCAAATAATGAACTCCTCGCATTACCTAACCATCAGATATGCTGAACGGCCAAACACAGATAACACAGGTCACACAGTCGACCAGCTTAGGCAAATAACAAAACATCAATGACTCTAATGTCCCCTTAACTATTACGACCCTAATAAAAAATGAGTGGGTTGAAAATGTATCCACAACACATTAAAAATCCTCTAGAACAGAAAGTATGTGTCTTATATTTATGCATTTAATAGATGCTTCTATTCAAAGCAAATTACAGTGCATTTAAGATGTACATTTTATCAATATGTGTTCCCTGTAAATCGAACCCACAGCCTTTGCCATGCTAACACAAAGCTCTACCAATTAAGCTACAGGAACAGAGCTTACACTCACTACACAGAAGAGGGGGAGGGATTTATGTCTAAATTGGAAACATCTCAAAAAATTAATTAGGCTGATTAATTTGATTAGAGAGGTGTGATGTCTGTGTATGTCTAACATGTTTGGACGACAGCTCCCGGTGTTGCTATAGCGACGGCGCTGCGTGGCCAGATGCTATGAAAAGATGAAGAGATCTGGGATCTGAGTCCTAAACAAACATTAGCATCAACAAGATGTGAGACACTTGCAAACGCACAGACACAAAACATAAAAATAATTACTAGTTAACGTATAATTATACAGTCAGATGCACAATGCTCTTAAGTGAATTTAAGCACAAAATCTGGCTCTCTCTCACACACACACAACACACAAACATAACATAAACATGTACACACACACACACACACACAAACATAACAAACATGTACACACACACACACACACACACACACACAAACATAACATAAACATGTACACTCACACACACACACACACATAACAAACATGTACACACACACACACACACACACAGAAAATGTTATAAGTCACATATTCTCTACCACAGCTCAGGAGACATAATTGAGAGCTTCGGATTGGTTTTAAGTATCAACTTGGTCTCAGAGGTTTCTTGTAGAATTCTCAGGAAAATGAAAAACAGACTCCGGATAAGACCACTGTTGACAAACTCAAGACGGACAGCACAGCACATTTGTGTGGACAAATGTTTTTGAACAAAACTGATGAGAAATGTGTTTATATTAAAATCTTTATTTAAATCTTTTGACGGCAGGATATGTCTGAGACTTTGTTGTGCTGTTTTCTGAAAAACTAGTAGAGACGTGAGAATACTGGAGGCTTTTTCTTAAGAAAGAAATCTTTTCTTAAGAAAGAAAGAGAGATCTTGGTTGAGGTTTTCTTTTCTATGAGGCATACCAACATGTAAATCACTGTTTGAACAGACCGTAATTAGAGCATCATTTAGCATAAAAAACAGCAGATAATAAGCAGAACCTTTTAATATTAAAACCAGAACTTAACCATGTTAACCAGAAGTAAAAGGGACAAAATGGGGAGGGGGGCGTGGCTTGTATTTTTACAACTGGGCATTGATTGGCTATAGAAAATTAGGCATTTCAAGGCCTGCAGCTAACTGACCGTTTGAGTGTTTTTTAGGATTCTGTGCTAGTGGGTTCTGGGTGTTTATTATTCATTATGATAAACATTGTTATATTTATTAAGCAATACATTATACTGGCTCTCCTTGATGTAAGGTAAAAATATCATGATGATTCATGCTCTGGTCTGCGTTTCTAACTTTATCTGGATATCTGTAAACCTAATGTTATTTAAATCTGTGCCTATAAAGATTCGTCATACAAATGCTGTGATTAAAAATCAGAAGAAGGACAACCTTGGTCACAGCAGAAGGGATATCATGCAGAGTTTAGGCATATCTGTTTCCCTTGAACCCCATGAGATTCAGTATTCATTAAAATAAAGTATCTGAAATCTAAACAAGAGCAATACATGCCAAACAACCTGAAGCGTGCCACCAAATCTATTGTTTCCAGCTCAAATTCCAGAAATGTCCATTTTTAGCAACTTTGAACGAGGCTGTTAGGGTCTTTCTGACTAAGCTGGTTGACAAAGTAAATCTTTAGCCAGTGTAGTTGCCCTACCTGATATTATTTTACGTAATATAATTAAACAGAGTTCATTGTGTTACTGTGATTTTACCATGAAAATACTTATAATATTCATAAAATAATAATAATTTTGTTATAGGTGTTATTTAGCACCACACAAAGCAGATCTGATATTAACATATGAAGAATATGATATGAAGAATCCAGGGCACATTTTAGAATTGCGGTGACATTACATTATCATTTACTGTATGTCTCTCCAAAAAATAAGACACATGTTGTCCAATGTAAAAAAACACACACACACACACACACACACACACACACACACACACACACACACACACACCAGGTCCATCAGCTGTTGGTTTTTAACTGTCTCTCTCAAGGTCTCAAGGAGAATTGTTCGCCCTCCATCTTCATGTACAGATTTAGCTTTGCACACCTTAGCAGTGCCCTTGTTCTCTCTCCGTTTGTTGTATTAATAAAAAATAACCCATTTTCATTTTATACGACCTGTGATGCTTTTCCTCCTTCACTCTCATACAGATAGAGAGTAAAAGAGAGAGAGAAGAAAAGAGAGAGAGAAGCTTGTATTACTCCACAGACCAATTTCAGCTGGCTTGTACTCGTCTAAAGGCCCTTTTCTGTATGTGTGGTGTGTGTCCTTAAAGTGACCGTGTTCACTAAACAGGGTCATTACAAACACATCCAGCAGGCGGCCCAGGCCAGCTGCACCCGTTTAATAAGGTAAGTATCCAAACTGGTGGAAAAACAAAGTATAACATAACTTATAATCAGTATCAATGGTAAAATAATCTATAATTGCATGTAAACATACAAAATAAAACGGAACAAATATTACAAAATATAGGATCGCAAAATGTATACGGCTCAATTTTCTAACAGGGACACCAGTGGAGAGATAGTGTGCTGTAAATATGAGCAACCATGAAATACATTAAAAAAACAGCAAGAGGAGGCGGAAACTGCATCAGAATATGAGGAGTAACAGAGTGTAACAGAGTAACAGACTGCTGGCTTCAATAGCAGCATATGTCGTTAATTAACAACCTCTAGGACTCACGGTAGGTCTGACTTTAAGGATATATACGTTGTCATTAAATCAAATCAATTAAATCAAAATGAATGGAATTTTTACTTCCAGAACACAACTGTTGGACCTCTCCCTGCTTTAAAAGGCTTCTGTTATGTAAACATACCGTACCATATGCCTTTAATCATATAGACCGTATGTACAAACAAAGTGAATTTATATTGGAGTTAAACCCTAACAAAGAGAGACGGCTTTGCCTTCTTATTTCAGAAAACCATGTATGCAAACATAAAAGCAGAAGACAGCAAAATACAGGATATTGGCTTGACCAAACTCCTCTGATGACGCACTGTTTGTACAGACTGTACTGGAGTTTTACTGTACTGGAGTTTTACTGTACTGGAGTTTTACTGTACTGGAGTTTTACTGTACTGGAGTTTTACTGTACTGGAGTTTCAAGAGGCTAAAGCAATACAACACAACACATGCAGAAGAAATGAAGGGTGTAATATTTCAATCAATAAGCACTCTTGCCCTCAAGAAAACAGGCTGACCTCATCATATGCCTTGGATAAACGGGTGGGAGGAAGAGAGATTTTAGACATCTGGAGGTATAAAAACTGGCGAAGACTAAAGCATAATCTATTGCCATATATATCTGAAAATACATTGTGATAATGTTGAATTGTGGTTGCTAGGGTGATTTTCAAAGATGAAGTAAAAGCAGTAAATTAGATCTAATTGAAACAACTTGTGGACTAACACACACTGAAGAAACACTGCCCTCTGTTGACTACACACACACACACACACGCGCACACGCACGCGCACACACACGCACATACTCACACCTCTGATGTGTTGTGATTCTTAGACCTTTTTATATTTGTGTGTAAATGGCAGCAGCGAGTGACATCAGCTGTTCTGACATCTGTTATGAATGTCAATCATATCAGCATATCTTATGTTCTGTCACAGCTTGTAAATGTGTGTGTGTGACGTGTGTGTGAAGCACGGGGACATTTATCACATGAAAATAGCCATGCTATAGCGGAAAATATATGAACACTTACATGCTATAGTAAAACTGTACGGTTTCAATTGTACCGTTTCAAATAAAGAATTCAAATGTTACTAATTTGTCTGAATCGGGACATTTCACAACACTTCTAAACAATGTAACCTAATTCACACTCTAACCCTAACAGAAAACTTGTATTTTTATCATTAAAAAAAACTTTATTTACTATATTTTCATAGCAATTTTACAAATGATGTCCCTAAAAGAGATTCTGCTTAATTTTTTCAGGGCTTTTGGGCACAAACTTTTGGGTACAAACACTTTGCTTAACACACCTGAATATCAGATTTAGAGCTACTTAATAATTCCTTATAAATATCTACTTTTGTGTTTGCAGAAAAAAAAAGGCAAACGGTAGTTCTAAAATACCAAATTTCAGTGGAGAATCATTTGTTGGAGACTTGTGTTTTGGATGCTGGTTAACTAACATTACCAGTAAGAGTAACTTTGTCAACCAGCTTAGTTAGAAAGACCATAACTATTACTATTCATTACTAGACCAGCACAAACAATCCTAAACCAGCCTGAACCTGCAGAGAAATCAATGCTGGTCTTTTTAACAGAGAACTGCCGAGAAATGCAGAAGAAGTGAAATGATTGTACACATGGAGAAAAGAACAGGAGTAATGTGTTGTTGTTTTTGGCTTTTACAATGTTGTATGAGGTATGTGTGTGTGTGTGTGTGTGTGTGTGTGTGATATTTGAGCATCATCTCAGCTATGTGACAAACCCATGTGACAAAAATCATTACACATACAGGCGAGTTATTAAATTTAATCATTAGTTGTCTTTTATACATCATCACCGGGATGGATTCAATGCACAGTGGTGGAGATAAAGAGTGTGTGAGAATGATTCAGCTGCGTTAGCGTGAACGCGCGTGTGACTTTTTTTTAGAGTGTGTGACATGAAAGCCATGGCGGGAGACTCTGATGTTTCTTGCACCCCACTGCCTGGTATTGATAAAGCAGAGAGAGAAAAACGGAGATTTTGAGAACAAAAACAAAATCCTCTTGTGAACCGAAAGGCACAATCGCTGCAGGACACCACTTAGCAAACAAAAAACTGATCTGAGAGGAAAAGAAAAGATCTGTTCAGATATAATCAAGCCAGCTAGATGTGACTCCTTGGAAAGATGATGAGATGTGGAATTATTAAATATATGTATCTGTGGGGGGAGGGGAGCCCTTAAAAACATAAACATGAGGCTAAATAAATAGCAAACCTCAACACCAATACATAAGACATTAATAGAGAGCTGTTGATAGACTTTCTAGCAGTCACTGCATTGTGAAGCCTACAGGCGATTTCCATTTCATTATATCTTTTGGTCCTGCCTTGTCACATCTCAGTGCTTCTCGGACAGAGCTGGAACAGTGTGTGTGTGTGTGTGTGTGTATATGTGTGTGTGTGAACGGTTTTGTGTATACATAATCTACGCTCTAATGACATTGTCTGCCTATTTGGCTCTGCCTCTGTGAGAATACACAAGTGTGTGTTTGTATATAATGTATATTTAGGACTATCAGTTTCAGTGGGCTGTCACCATCGTCTTAAAATGTGTTACAGGAAATTCAGGTATCAGAGGCGAGTCTAGGATTTCAGCCTCGGGGGGGGTCAGAGTTTATTTTCTGAATGGGATGTGTCATAGAATGCAGAACCCATTAAAACTGCATCAGTTTGTCAGTGGATTTAATCCTGGTGAGGAGTGAACACACACTGCTCAGAAAAGGGACCAGTTTGAGGGACCAGTTCCTCTAACAGCTCTGTTTGGTTTGACTGACAGCGACACTGTGGAGAAACAAGGGGTCACTCAGAGTGCATTGTGGGATGTGAGGGGGACTGGCTATGCTTCAGTGAAGTTAAACTTCATGCGTCACCATTGTACTGTGTGATCTGAACCCCCGTTGAATTTGGAAACATCAAAGAAGCGATTTACATTTATGGCGAGAAGGACCTTCATTTAATCCTGCATGCCAAGAACACACACACACACACACACACACACATATCCCCATCACACAGAACTTATGATATAAAGTGTGTTGTTTATAAGAACTAGTTGTGTGCATGTGTGAAGTTGGGAGGCAATTTCCTTTGTATCCCGCTGTGTGATTAGTAAGCAGACTTTTTGTCTTTCCTTCTCCCAATGCTCTCTTTGTCTCTCTCTCTCTCTCTCCCTAGAGAATACAGTCTGGACTTATAGACTGCGCCAGTTAACGGTTTGTGGCTGCCAATCAATTTACCTGACCTGCTTTCTCAGTCTGTGGTTGTGTATTTGTGCGTTTGGTGCTGATAGCTCATATTCTACTGCTGTCTTTAATTCCTTAAAGGTCAGTTTCACAGAAAGAGAGTAAAAAACTAACTTTATAACATTCTAACTGTAGCAATATTTAAAGAAAAAAAAATAATTCCAAAGAAGTCTATCCTGGGATATTTATTTTTGTCCAAACTGCTGTTCCTTTAAATACAAAATACGTTTCTCACTTCCATTACCCATGATGCTTTGCCAACAGCGTACACATAGAGAGAAGGTTAAGTGGTCAAGCTGCAGTGGGACCATGAAGTGATATTAGAGGTGAGGGGAAAAGAAGATTGCATTACCCTCATGGCTGCCGCAAGGAGGCCTTGAGATGCTCCACACAAACACTGCACGCGCGAGGACAAGCCTGCCACACACAAACACACACGGTCGCAGAACCCACGAGAGGCACTTGAGGAAGATTTGTGCGATTCTGTCATCAGTGAGAGATAAGAGCAAACCGAGAGCTTAAAGCACGAGTACATGGGAATCTATAAAGAACGCGAGTGGAGGCTTTGAACAAGTGAATGATTAAGTGAAAAAATAAAGGGCATGTAAGAGAGAGCAGGCCGAGAGAATTGTAATGCAAACCACTCAGCATTTGAGATCGTTTACAGAGTCAGTCTGTTCCGAATCTGATGACTTAATGGCATCTATATAGTTTCAGTTATAGAATCGACCTGATCAAGAGACACTAATGTTACTGAGTCACATGAATGACATTCATGACCTGTTTGTGCTACAGAGTTCAAATGATAAAACTGCATGAGTGACTGTTAAAAATTGAGTCACTTTTCAATGCTCCAGCTATACTGTTTTTAATCTTTGCTAACTAATAGGTTGTGGAGCAGCCTCAACTTCTCCTTGACTAGTTTTATAGTCCGTTTAATTTTGAAATAGGCTCTGCCTCACCTATCTCTGGCACACACACACTCGCACCAAAAGTAAAGAAAAATGTATGGAAATGATCCTTTATTTTTAAGAGTGATAAAATGAGCCGCTGTTCTCCTTGTGGTTTTCTGTAAAGGTTTAGAGGCTCGGACTCCAGCCATTTTGTCAACGATGTTCGGAAATACATGGATCTCCATAAAATCTCATGATTATGAAAGATCAACACTTTGAGCGACAAAATGTTCCTCTGGGTTCTTACATAGAGATATTCAGTAGTACATTTACATACATTGATATTTAGTTGTGTGTAACACGCATCAGACAGTGAGCAGATGGTGGGCGGCCCACGCGTGTGCCATCTAAAGCTGAGTTTAGGTGCTGTGTGTTATTAGTACTATTAGTAATCTCTTCTGACACACACAGCATCATCGAGTCCTGATGATGACCTATTCTCCAAAATGTCATACTAAGCCACACTGAGCTGCATTAACCTTTATTGTATGCGTCTGGCTCGCGCCGGGGATTGTGGGATTGGATTTTTGTTCTCACATTACTGTATTTCAGATTTTAAATGCAGTTAGTGTGCTCTTCCTGTGGCGAGGGTAACACTGGGGTATTAAATTATAGCTGTAGGTACACGTCCCGTATTCATATATACAGCATGATGGCTTTACTGATTGTGTATTGAGAGAAATCATACGCCACACTCACAACTACACATGCTGTGTGTTTTACAGACACTTTCTCAAAGTGACTTCATGTTATTGTACAATTAGTGCTCTTTGAAGCAAAATAAGATTATTATATCAGCTATATTTTGCTCCTTGTAGTAATTGTTAAAGCATTTATTTCATTTAAAACATATACATGAGCAGATTTGTAACTACACCGGTCAGAAATAAAATCTATTCAATGTATTCTGATGCTTTAATGTGTTTTGTTTTGACCTTTAGGGTATGACCTAATGCTGACAGTTACATTGGGCAACTCATCAGCAGACAAATTCCAACTCAAATGATGTAAATTTGACATGTTATGACAGCCTGTCTTCCCCCACATTTACAGAGAAAGAGTGTTTCAAATGGAACAGTTTAAAATGAGCACAAAAAAACCTGCGTCTGTTTTAACAAGCCTCCTTCAGCATGAATAGATTAGAGATTTTCAGCACAAAGTTTGATTTTAGAACATAATGAAGGCTGTATGACACACACACACACACACACATTTAAATGGGACATTCCATAGACGTCTATTGTCTTTATAAATAGCTAGTTATAAACAACATAACCTAACCCACAGAACTTTCTGCATTTTTACAATTTTTACAAAAAATAACTTGATTTACTATATTTTTATAGCGTTTTTTACAAATGAGGGTGTCCCCAAAAGGAGATTTTTTATGTTTACATTTGTCCCCAATATATTAAGTAAACAAACACACACACACATAGAAAATCCCATATAACAGATGTGACGTGTGGTGCGGGTGATTTGTCTACAAGGTGACACTGCATCACTTTTGGCGGCCATGTTTGTCAGCTTGACGACAGAGGAAAGCCTCGATGTATGAAAATGGTGGAATGCAGTTTTTACAATTTATGATTTCAACTGCCTGGAAGTCTGAACCTCAAACCGAGAGGGTTGAGCAAAATTTTCCAAAATTGGGTATTTTCCACCCCCACTTTTTACAGCAGTATTGAAAATGAGTTTAAATCTAGATTTAATACTTTTATGCTGTCGTGACCTGCAACACACACTTTATTTTTTCATTTTATATTCCCCTCATTTCAGATAATGTCTTGCCTGACGTCATACTCCTCCGTCTCACTTTTTCTAATGTTCAATTTTAGATTCTTGATGGATGTTATGCCTATAAAAAAATCATGACACAGACTGATTCATTCTGGACTTCTGTGTAAATCTGCAGAAATGTATAGAGACCGAACGTTCTGTTTATGATGTCACACACTGAATTTGTGCATTAGCCAAAACATAGTTTTTTGCAAAGGAACAGCAATGGAGCACAAACTTTTATGGGGGAATAATATAATAATAGTAATTTTAGAGCAGTGGTTGTCTAATTTTTTGTCAGCCAAACCCGAAATATTTACTTGAAGTACCCCTGAAATATTTCAATATTTTAATGGCACATTTGCATGTTTAACTTCAAAAGCATTTTTTATATATTTTAAAGTTTTTATTAGTAGTATTTTACACAGTTTTACATTGTTGTTATTATTATTACAGCTTTCAATGGATTATATTGGTACATACGTTATGTATATTGGTACATTATAGTTCACATTTTCCTGATAATGGTCACATGACATGCAGATTAAACAAAGTATATCTTTAAGTTAGTAAGTTTTTTATTTAAAATTATTTGAGTTTACTACATTTTAAAATTTAACTACAATTAAATTTTTGCTTTAGCAACTCACAAACCCCCTGCAATTCCCTAACCCAGCCCCTGTTGGGAAACCCTGTTTTAGGAGAACAAAGTTCAAATGTTTTTGCATTTCAGTTAAGGCTAAAATATGCAATGAACTAGCAGAAACAAGCAAGTACTATAACAAACATTTTGAATATTTTTGAAATTGTCTAAATCCTGAGAGATGATGAAAAATTATAACAAAAATTAGAACCCTAAACATCAGTTTAGTTGCTTCATATTTACCATGATAATCCTGGCAAGGCAGAGGAAGATCAACACAGCAACTTGCAAAGATCAAGAAAAGAGATGTGATACTGGAAGTGACTTTACACGACCTCTTGATCCAAACACCCTGCCCTCACCAATTTTTATGTTTTGAGGAGTTAACACAGATTTAAAGTGTAGCCAACATCAAATTTCATATAATACATAAAAATTAAATACCAAAAAAGATGTGATTCAGACCTCTCTTCACTCCCCTGACAGTTATTTTGTTCATTCAGGTCATGATCAGCATCTGGCAATATATAGCCAGTCATCAAATAACACAGTTCAGATGAGTCTTTACAGGTCACAATGCATGAACCACACACAATGCAACATGGTTTAACTTTTCTTATTGCATCTTATACCAGATGATTAAAAATAGACTAACAGGGGCAGTTGTGGCCTACTGGTTAGTGAGTTGGGCTAGTAATTAGAACCCCCAATTGCTCCCCGGGCGCAGTAATGTGCTGCCCACTGCTACGGGTGTGTTCACAACTTGCAGTGTGTGTTCACTCCTCACCAGTGATGGGTTAAATGCAGAGTTCACATTTCGGGTATGGGTTACCATATCTGACAAATAGGTAAAAAAAAAAATAATGACTGTGCTGAATGTTCCAGTGTGGAACATTTATAATGTGTTTTTAAATTGATTACAGCAGCTGTATTCCCTTAGCAGGTCAGCTGGTTAATCTAATCAGAAACAAAATTAAACAATCTAAACAAAATTACTGACAAAAATGTTTACAATAATAAGGCATCAAAAAAGCATAATTGGAGATAAATGATTTCACTGCATGAAACTAATCAGCTATATCCACATAGCTATGCAGTAAAACATCACTAGTATTTTTCAACAAGATGTACGACTGTTTTTTATAACTAATTTTGTAAAACTGTTTGAAGTACAGTTCCCAACACTGTAGGGTAATGAACAGAGCTCTATCAAGCATGACTGCTTGGTAACCAAAAGAAAGCAAATTAAACGACCACATTATTGACCACAATCTCCAAAAGCTGTGTGAAAATGACTCCAAAACAAAATTAGAAGTTTCCCCTTCAAAGTACTAGTTCTCATTCATTACAGATTTTTGATACACAAGAACGCGAGAAGCAGCAGCTTAGACCGTTGCTCATGGCAACACTGTAGGGCCATTTGTATTAAAGGAGCTTTTTCATGTGGTAATATTGTGACTCAGTTAAAACTCGTCTTCAAACAGACCTTACTTATTTGAAATGATCACAAATCACCCCAAACCTTCCAGTTTTTGGCCCTCACTTGCTTACCCCATAACACAGGCACACTCATGGTCTCTGTCTAGCGCCTGGTAATAAGCTGACACCCTTGCATTCATCTCTGTGTGAGAGTGGCACTAACGCAGGTTACTGATAGACCCGACACTTCTGCCTAAACCTTCTCTCCATCACCCTGTCGAATTAAACAGTTTAAAAGAATGCTCAGGTCTTTTGTGTGTGTACACACGTGTACTTGTCTGCACTTGATCCAACGAGCGCAAAGCTCATAACATCTTTAATTGTGTGTGTGCTGTATGTGTTTCATTATTATCATTTTAATTACAAGGATTTAGCTGGAGTTAATCTGTCTTCTGGCAGTAATCATTCTGATTTGTTTCCCGCTGTGTCAAAGGTGGCAAATGTGAGGCACATGGCAATGTGTGTGTGTGTGTTTTAGGGGTGGGGAGAAGTGCTTTTGGGACAAATTGGCACACAGAAGTCAGTAAAACCTGACAAATCTGAGCAAACCTCCTTTTGTGGACGTCCTCATTTGTAAAATTGCTATAAAATATAGTTAATAAAGGAAAGTTGTCTGTGTAGGGTGTTGTAGGGTGTGGGTTAGGTTATAGTGTTTATAACTAGCTATGTAGAAAAACAATACAAGTCTATGGAATGTTCCTATTTAGACAGATAAGCAAATGTGTGTGTGTGTGTGTGTGTGTGTGTGTGTGTGTGTGTGTTTGAATAGCTGAACAAAACGAAGGAACGAACGAATGATTTTGAGTTACTAAACATCAAAGAGCACAACTGTTTATGCTGTACACGCACAGTATACACAACCCCACTAACTAACAAACACACACATCTTCTCTCTCTAACACACACACACTTGAAGATTAATATTCCTTCCTCCCTGTGGGTGGGGGTGTCTGCTTTGCCATTGTTTGTTTAGAGAATTAAATTAGCACAAGCTCTGTGCTGCTGATCGTGAAGGCGGAACAGAACTGGTGACGCCAGGTGAATAGATGTGTGTGTTTAACCTCGGCATCCTGCTTCTCTGACTCTCTGACTTTGCTCTAACTGACAAAGGTGACACCGTTAGCCATGCGGAAAATCATGCAATTATTGCCGCATATATTAGCTCCAAAATGCATCCTAAAGTCTAATATTAGCACCTGCAAATACTAGAGTAAAACAATGACATTAAAGCGAGATTATATAGCTCCCCCTTCTATCTGTACCGGCGTTAACCAACACATTGTACAACTGTGTGAAATAATACTGAAATAATACAGGATTTCTCTGAGTGTTGCTGTCATCTCAGAGCCCGCGCAAGACACAGAGGGTTGAATAGACCTGTTCTGACGTATGAATTTTTGGAATAACTATAAGGCTGAAATAAGGCCTTAATAATCTCTAAAAGCTGCTTTAGATAAGAGCCCCTGCGCACAGCTTGAGTTTGGAGAGCCACACAGAACAGAGAATTTTAATTTAGGCTAATCCACCCAATTTTCCCTAGGTGCAAGAGGGCATATGTGCACACACACAATACACTCAGACCTTTTTAAACACAAACAATATTCCCTTACAAATATGCATGTGCACACACACTCTTGCCCTAGTTTGTCCTCTTTTCTTTGTTACAGTAACACATACAAACATACAGACAGCAGCTGAAATGCAGGTTTCTATTCTCCTAAACTGAAGTTAGAACACTGGAACGTTGTTGGCAAATTCCATAAGAAAGAAATCCCAAGATCACACTTCCAACATAATCCCGATTAGGGCTGGCCGGTATGACGGTATATATCGTTACCACGGAATGAAATGTGTACCGTAAAAGAATTTTTTATTCCGTGTATACTGCGAAATGTAATTAAGTGGCCGTGGCCAACTCACGTGCAGCACGCTTGAGGCTGAGACTGGTCAAACCGTTGAATGCAAGACCTAATCAAAACCCTTGATCCGCGCTATGTAATGCCGAGCCGCAAGCACTTTAGCAAAGTTGCGTTGC
>JAZGTJ010003690.1:0-34183 GCA_036877575.1 Botia almorhae
TCATTGATATCTAACCAAATATAATCCAAGCATACCAAATAAAGCCCAGTATCTGCTGACATGAGCTTCAGCAACTAAAACAGCAACTATCCTCATAATGGCTGTCATAATTCATTTTTTTGAGTGTTATGTATGTGTGTATTGTTATGGCAGTACACACAAGTTCTGGCACCACACACAAGGTCTTGATTAGAGTTGAGGAGACCTGCACAAACAATCACTCACTCTGTAGGAAGGGACCGACGTGAGTCAGGATCATCTGGAAGAGATTAGCATGTGCTAATAGAAGGCGGGCTGTGGAGCGCATGCCTGTAAATTCGGGCTTCGAGTGCCACATGTTCCTAGCCTGCCGTGAGGACAAACACAATGCCAATGGACCAAAGCAAGCAATGCTGTACTCAATATAACTAACAGTCTACTAATGTTGCTAATGCCAATCTTATAATTGCACGTTATTCAAATTTTTTAAAGTTACTGTTTTTTATAATACATTGTGAGTGAAATCCTATATTTTCTATCATTAAGTCTTTGCAAGGGTTGTGTATTTTACATAATAACATTAGCCAGTGTAAACACATATTTATGAGTCATATCACACAAAGTGCAAGTGTTTATACAATAGGTTTCACTGCAGCTGGGATGAATAAACATGTCCTAAAGTCCCAAAGAGGTTAAAAAACAGACCTTTCAGTTAATGTGAATTGAAAAACGCAAAAGGAAGATTAAATATGTTGGACTTTTAAAGTGAAGAAATCTAAAACTTACATTTACACATTTATATGAATTTTAGAATAACATCAAGACCTTGAACATAAAATGCATGTTTATGTTGGTTCTCAGCTACACAGATGCTGAACTGTAGCCTGTGATGCTGGTCGGAGAATAAAATTGGTTTATATATTTTGGCTGGGGATTTAAACAGCTGCAGGGTAAGCCTAAGCCCTTTAATAAGACCAAGATTCTCATCAAGGACAGAATCTCCAACTCTGGACCAAACCTTACACATCAGACAGAACCACAAGGGAATGCAGGTTGGAATAGGAAAAGATTGTGTAGGTCAGATATCATGTATTATATTTGTATTTGAATGTTCTGTTGAGCCTCTAAGGCTAAGCTGCCCAGTGCCTTTATTAAATGAGCATTATTACAGATAACATGCAAAACATGCATGAAAATTTACCAGGTCTGTTGTAACTAATAGACAGACTTTGCAAGCATAAAGACATTTGTAAACAATGCTTATTTATTGCACATTTGCAAAATGGAACAGAGAGTTGCACTCCCAAAAACCAGATGGTGTCTATTAGCTGAGTGGCATGAAAATTAGTTAATCAAAGCTTTCTGAATGAACAGCTTAGGGGCTGAGGTTATTGAGGTCTCAGTGGGGTGAGGTCAAGTGGAAGGTCATGATGAAAGACAAGAAGCATTTTCCTGCATGTTTTTCCCGAGAAAAGTAAAACCAAAGTAAGACCTTACAATTTCAGTCAAAAGTAAGAATGAATCATATTTCATGATAACAAATCCACCACAATCTGCCACAGAGCTGACCAATGAAATTATATGATTGCCCAATGTCCATCAAATCAATGTACAACAAAAATAATAAAAAGTTGGATTAAATACAGTCATAACCTATGAAAAGGTACATCTGTCCACCTTTGTACTGTACAAGCCTAGATCCCAACCCCAAACTTCTGATTTACCTTAGCCTTTATAAAGTCTTTTTGACCTTTATATACAAAACCTTACAGCTATTAATTATGACAGACCCCTTGTGTTTTCAAAACCTCAATGTGCAATTACTGTACACTGTAGGTATCCCCAACAATTTGTCATGGTTGCACAACCTTTACTTTTTTATCTTACTACTTCTTTATGAACTTTTTTGTTTTTCTATATGTGGTCCAATGATACATGATCCGTGCATCCCAAAGACAGCCAGATCCTGTGGTAGATGATCACAAAGACCATGACAAATCATGAGGAAATGAGAAGAAAGCCACAGACCATTGTACCATTTGTTTCAGATGGAGTGAAATCCATCGTGTGTTGAAAGACAAATAAGCCAAATAAGCCAGGTAATGTAGAATAGCAGAATAGCAAATGTCTTATATGTAAAATTAGTTTTGTGGACAAATATAAATTCTGTGTATGTATAAAACAGCTACTTCTTCAATGCTGTTTAAAAAGAACCCGAGGCAACATCTCATGAATTAGGGTGCGAGAATGCCCAAAATAGAACTGTAATTTAAGCAAAGGGTGGCCCCTAAGTAATATTTGTTTTGACTTGTTGAAGCTTTTTACAGTCACCACATACATCATTTATAATGAGGTGTGTACAAACTTTGGACTGGTAGCATAAGCTACGTAAATTGTGTATTTAATCAAATTTACAGGCCAGTTCTGACATTGTCAAGTATTGCTGACTGTGCATGACTTCATCTTAAGTTCACGCCACATACTGTATGGCAGCAGTGATTTTGCTGAGTGTAGAGTTTTTCTTATGGAAACTACAGTAACTGATGAAATGAGGTAAGGCTGCAGAGAGTGGCTCTTAGTACTCAGAAATGAAATACTAAACTTGGCAAATCAATATGAGGAAAAGCTTTAGGTCATCTGAGTAGTTCCCCTGATTCTATAGGCCCAAATCTGTCCCTAAAATATGCCCTCCAAATACAGGCCTTTCGTGCTTCAACAGTGAGCTCATACTTGAGGACATCAGAGGGTTTGGCCCCTTATGAGAAGCACCATGGGAAATCCTAAAGATCTGACACTCCTTGTTAGTGTTAAATTAATACCAAATGTATAACAAAATCAGTAATCAGTAATATGAGATAACGTACAAATAAGGTACATGAGAAAAGTTCACTAAGCACCAGAACATTTGCTCTTGGTTAAAATCTTCAGTCATCTTCCAAACTATTCTTTGTTTAAAGTATAGTAAGTCATTAAACAAAAATGTGACATCTTATTTTGACAAGTGGCTTATGGAGGCAGTATGGATGGACTTCTAAACATAACCAAATGTGTTTAGTACAGCCCTGAATGTTTTTATGTTAAATAATGTTTTGTCACAGTTATTTGGAGCTGCCCTATAAATCAGACAGTAATGTATAAAATCATGTAAAATCTGACACAAATCTCAGTTTCTTCTACAACAAACCATGCCCATTTAAATGATTGCAAAGCCTTCTGTTCTGTGGATAAATCTTAAAGAGAAGGAAATTGATGTTTATTGTTGATGTTTAGGTCAGAGCTGAGCTTAAACTAGATGTAACCAGCACTGAATATTTCACAGACATAATTCTGATAACAAAATCAAAAGTGACCTTTTTTGGATCTTACGAAAATCCATTTATAAAAGCACATTGAGTTATGTAAAGTGGAAAAAGGTTTGGGTGTGGGAGGGAGATTTGTATTTATTTGATTTGTTAAACAGTGTAAATTATTTTTTACTCTTAAAAAAAAATAAAGGTGCTAAAAAGGTTCTTTACAGCGATGCCATAAAAGAACCAGTTTTAGCTTATTTAATAGTGTATATTCTACTTTTTTGACACCACATAGAACCTTTTGTGCAGCGGAACACTGTGTTAAAGGTTCTTTATGGAACCATACAGCCCGACAAAAAACGTTGTAGGAACCTTAATTTTTAAAAGTGTACAAATTGTTTGCAGAAATGACCTTTATTATGAACTGGGAAGTTTCATAAATAATTAAAACTGTGTGCAATACCCCCAAATTCAAATCCTGTGATATATTGATATATATAGTCACCTGACCTTAGCTTTAGGACAAGTCAGGGTGAAATCAGCTTTATCACAGTCTGAAATAGCTATTATCCTGCCACTCCCTACATAAATCCAGCCAAACAGTTAATGTTGATGAGAAAAATGTGGCATTCATCAACATTTTCCTTCTTCACCCACTTTCATCCTGCCACAAATAGCAGATATCCTACCGGCTGCCTTTGATTTCAAAGTTTGCATTGCACTAGAGACAAATGAAAGTAAAGCATTGTGTTCAAAAACAATAATTACTTGCATAAAAGTGTTTATTTTGTAGCCTTTTCACTGTTTACACTGATATTGACAGATATGTTATGGTATATAGGAAGTGCATGATACAGATGTTTTACACAGTTTTATCCAACATAAATTGTCTTAGCCTAAAACACATCCAGCTCATTGAAGCCCCGGTTAGCTCTGATTCTCAAGTCAACTTTCCTCAACTAGCATTACTTGGAGGGAAAGCAAAATAATAAATCACAAATTTTCCATATGGCTGCTGCTATATCACAAGTGGTTCAAAAATCAAGCTATAATAGTTACAGCATACTGGTGTAATATTAAATAGAACACAGTAAAAATGCAATTAAAATAAATACAAATGTAAATGTTACTTACAGAGACCCAATTTTGACCTTGGCACTAAAGTTTGAGTTTTGGTTTTGCAATTTTTGTTTCATGTGAGAATAAAACGAAAGTAAACACAAAAAAAACTGTTATTTTGAAAGTATGCACGTTCAACACACCTAGTATGAGTTTTACCATCCATTAACACTGGGCAGAAAGACAGCACACAAACACTTTGAAAGAGTGTTTAGAAATAGAAACAATATTTCCCAAAACTTTCCCAAGCAAGCCACATTTCTGTTCATAATCTACATAATGATGGACGAGGCCTGAAAATAAGAATGAGAGGAAAAGAACATGTTTAATACAGAAATATGGCGAAGTAAGATAAACACCATCACATAAAATGTCAGTTGACATCTTCCATCCTACAAACATGTGCGTTGTCTTCAGTAGATTTACACCCATTTACTAAATGCCCGTTTTGTGCAAATTGTACCATCGTGACTAATAAATGCCCTTTAAATGAGGAAAGTATCAGTCAGCAGAGGACAGTCATTCAGAGATGTCATGGAACTGTAGCAGTTATCCAGTAGCGCTCTGTTTGTTTAAACACAACAGTGGGAAACAGGAGATGGACGTAACACAGTTTTGTTTGTATATACAGGATTGTGATGCATGTTTCCTTACAATTATAAGTGGAATTTAAGTAGAAGCATCTTGGAAATGCTTTATTTTTCACAAACATTCACATCGGCTACCAACTGAAATTCTTTCGTTTGCTTTAGACTGCAAACAAGCATGAACATAAACAAACTTAAAATGTAATTTTAGAAATACAAGTTCAGTGACAAATAAGTCGTGTTTTATACATATTAAAATATTATGCAGTTTAATACTTAGATTTGTTGTTGTCAGTCAAAGAGAAAATCAATAATACTAATACAGTAATAGCATAGGGGTAACATAATAATCTGGAAGAGTCATAAATCCACTTCATTTATACCACAGGTTACTGTAGATTAAGGAACTACATGTGGCATGGCCCATTAGGTGCTAAAGATCAGTTCCACCAGCATAACAGAGGTGTACAGTGTTCACTCTACCTTCATCTTACAAGTGGTGGGGGCAACTTATGGAGCTTTACATCAACATTTAACTGGCCAAGAGCCAACAATCATACAAGGAAGTCGTGTACTGAACTGAAACTAGAGAGAGAAAGCAGAAGAAACCCAAAAACAAGATGGCACAAGGACAGCAAAACAACTCAAAGTCAGCATTTAAAGGACCAGACTGAAATATCATAGTTTCTGAACTGGTTTCTAACAGGTCTAACATGTTTTGGCTGTATGCTTCTATGCCTCTTCTGTGCAAAAAGCATTTCTGTGTATTTCTGTGCAAAAAGTCACAACATACAGACATGTAACACTGTAGTCATGTGGTTTTTGTGATACAGGAAGCAACACATAAATACATTTCTGTATAAAGAAAAGCAGTTTGCTTTAAATGACAATGATGAATAATGTTTGAAAGAAAGTCCTGACTTTTAGTAACACTGCAATTGTTTTGACCCATTGCTAAAACAACTAACCATCTCTTGAGTCATTTTCAGCCTCCTCCAAAGTCTTAGATTGATTAAACCCCAGCTGTGTGTTCAGACAAAGTGAAAACAAAAAAGAAAGCAGGGGCGATATTAGCCAGCCAGGTAATTCACCAAAATAATACAGATGTTGTGGAATTAAAGGGAGCACATTTACCATGGCACATGAGGAGGTGCTGACAGGCAAGGAGATCAGGCAGGAGTTATTACTGCACATCTGTTTCTCTGCATGAAGATCTGTCATGGCTCCCTTCATATCCAAAGTAATAAGAGCGTTCCTGCTCTTATATTAGCTTGTGATCTGGGGAAAGTCTGGGGGAAGCCTTGCCAAAATGAAGTATGTATATCTAGGGGTATTCCCAGATTTGAAGCATGCATGGTCTAATATACTTTGATTAAAGGTGTGTAATTTGTGTCCCTATAGTTTCTGTCATCAAACTGAAAAATTACAGATTTCTCTCAAAAAGGTTACCCAAATATTATCCCATCTGCCATTGGATGGAAAAACAGCCCCACCCAGGTACAAAATGTCTAGACAGCCCAATGTGTGTCTCTGGAAGGAGATACATTGTATACAACACTACAGAACATACTTCATCCTGGAGCTGTGAGTGTGGTCATAGATGTACCCTAATATTCCACTAGGGATATACACTGCCGTCTATGTTAACAAATAAATGGAAGCATACACACTAACTTCCTCCTTATAAATTCATCCATTTATTTTCTTCTATATTTTCTTGCACATATATTCTGTGCAAATCCAGACATATGCTTATGCAGCTATATAAATCACTATGACATTATAATTTTTTTATATGGTACCACACTTATATAATTTCTGCAAGGGTTACATGCTCTGACAGATATACTGCATCTGTGTATCGATTTCTCCGTCACTGTCTTTCTATCACTCCATTTGTTTCCTTTTTTCTCTATTACTCTTCATCATTCTCTCCATCACACACACAGTCTCTTTGTAAGACATGGAAAAGACGAGCAGAGTTTAACCAGCACATTCTTGTGCTGACTCCAAAATCTCAGAGTACAGGAGCAGCCCTTCCATCCAACACACTGCAGGCTAGCGTTTAACAGAGCAGGACTTCTGCTGTCTAACTCATGACTCCTGGATTAAAACAGTAACATGAGCTTTCAAACCACTCCTGGACCTCATAAAATCTTCTGCCCCTGATGTTCTCCAAATCTGTGTGGCGTCTCTTTAATTGGAAACCCCTGTCAAGCACAGAGGGAGTGAGATTATTCTGTCAGAAGCTAATAACAAGACATAGATGAAAAAAATTACTTTAAGGTTTCTTCATAGAAGGTCAGGTAGCTCATAGGTAAGGGGAGAACATTGTAACATGCGTTCAGTCATATCATCTTATTATCTGTCCTCTTGTTCAGCCACGGTTTAAATAGTTATTAATTAACCAATAAAATCACAGCCATCCAATAACTGATTATACTGCTGCATAAAAACAAGCCCCGTCCTTTAGTATTTACCATTGAGTATTATTATATCATAGTTATATATATCATAGTTAGTTATAGGTGGTAAAAAAGATAAATAAATCTCCATGCATAGGTTACATAAACAAGCCACCAGCCCTAATCCTTCTGTGAAGCTTAGTAGTGCATTCAGGATTGTGGATAGATGCATTTAAAAAGACAAAACTAGAAATGATTCTTTACTTGTCATTAAGGTTGGCAAAAGATATCTACAAAACATCCAAGGAAGGTCCATGCCTATGCCATAAATCATAAAGTACTGCAATATTCAGACTAATACACATGTAAACAGATCAATATCAGTGACCAGGACTGTATATTGTGTAGCCTATAACTGGGTAATAAGCATCACAACTGTATGGTCAACAGATGTGTTTAAACAGCTGTACAGTCAAACACTTTAAAAAGGTGTTCGAGAAATCAGAGGCTAATGTAAAAGACTTTGGCAACCTGTTTCCAAACTGCAGCCTCTCAACCTGGAGCTTTAAAACTTTAGCACGAAACTTTCCAGAGGAATAGGAAAAAGAGACAGCTGAAAACAAAGGAAAATTAGGAATGCCATGCTACTGAGATTTTACGTAATAGTGTGTAGGTGTGACACTTTTAGAGAAGTTCTTGCTTCTTTTGAAAACGAATTCCCTGAAATGCTTGTAAAATTATTTATAGCTTAAAAGACAGAAAGAAACTGAAAATAATAATTTACAAATTCATAACTGCCAAAAAAACAGCTGTGAAAAGGCAAGTGGCTTACGTCGTATTAAGGTCAACTATGAGTATGACTATGGGGAAAATAATTTTTAAAAACTAAAGATGACATTTAATAAGTAATATATAATCTTTGGAATATTTTTAATGTTTGGAGTTGTAGCCCACTGGTGTTAGGAAACCTGAATCCTCACCTCAAGGTTCCTTTTTCTAATCCAGGGATCTCTCCCTGTCTGCACTCAACTGCCCCGTCCAATATAGATGAAAGAAGCCTAAAATATAACTTGACCACTAAAAATATTCTTTATGTAGAATCCTACAGTCAGTTCTTAAAATGTGTTTTAGCTGAAGAAATCTCGCTATTACTAAACCACACTTTAATTATGCTTCATAATTATACAAAGAATCTTAATAGCAGAGGGCAACCACAATTTAAAGCGCAATTATTTGCCTTTCCTTATGGCTGCTTTTCCTAAAAGTGCAGATGTGCAACCAGTAAGTAATGTAGATTATAGCCAACCGATTTTTGGAAGCACTAAAACATTTTGTTCTGGGAGATTCACACATGTACATACTTGTGTACTACATACATACTCAAACGCAAACCCTGAGGAGCAGTAGTTTGGATCAGTCAATTTCATTGAATATTCTCAGTCCTTGAATGATCTGGTTACCCAAGAGGTTCTGTATTACAAACAGCCTTTGCCAGGCCTACAGCATCTTATGAGACTCATTAGTGGGGCTTGCGAAGCAAAGCATCACTATTATTATCCGACATCTTATTCTTCTTCTTTTTCTGGACAAAATCTCTACATGCTTCTCGTCCCGCATGGTTTGTTGTAGACCCATGAATGAGGGGTCAAATCGACCGGCTTATTGTAGGGTGTGCTATGACTTTTATAAGTGATCGGGTGTATGATGTTTTTGGCGTGTACGAAAAAGTGTACAAAACAATTCCATAGACATAGGGCTGAATTTTGTTATGTTATAGCTCCGCATTAGAATGTCGTAGAGCTTAGTAAGCAGCAACACATGGTGACCACACCCTGACCAACCTCCTGACCACACCCTAGCAACCATTTATAAAACCCTAGCAACCTCCTAACATCATGAATAAGCCATATTTTAGTTTATCTATCATGCTAAGTCATGCTAGCATCATGCTAACATCATGCTAACATTATGCTAAGTCATGCTAGCATCATATTAAGTCGTGTTAACATCATGTCATTAAATTGTAAAACATGCTAATATCATGCTAAATTGTATTAATATAATTTACATTTTCCTGATTTTTGCCACGGCAAGCGCCACTCACATTTCCTTCAGAAAGTTTTCTATATCATCTGTAGCCTTTATGCACTTGTTAGGGAGGAGGCCATGGCTCCAAAATCAGACACTCAGGAATAAGTTCACAAGCTCCATCTTAAACAGTTTTATGGTCCACATTACAGCTGAGTGTACCAAGAGAGAAAGTCCAACTGTTATCACTTTACATAGTCACAGGTTTCTGGGAAATTTTCAAAGAAACTCCACCAAACAACAATCTGTTCTGTGGAAATAAAGAAAGGGGAACTCTATGTATCTCTACTACCATATGATCTATGCAGACATTTGTATTCACATTTAAAACATTACATTCAAAAATGTGATCTAATTGTACCGTGAAACAACATTTATTAGCACCTGTTGAACCTTTTGTTGGTCTTTTGAATTATCTGGACTAACAAGCAAACAGAGAGGAGCTAGTAGTTAGCCGCTAACCTCATAAATTCACATGCTGAACATTTAATGGGGATGCTGTTTGATCCGAACTTAAACTTTCTGTCTGAACTCCACATGTACATCCACATACAAATCAGAAACTGACGCTCTACAAATGGGCTGAAAGCATCTGTGACAGCTCTCATCAAACAAAGACCTACTGTACCGCTCCTACTGTTCTCCTCAGCTCTCTTATCTCACTCCTCATCATCTTTCTCTCAAATTACTCTCTCACTTTTTTCACATCTCCTAAATTCTCTTGGATCTTCTTAAAATACCTACAGTACTGGGTTCATGATTATTTAACTGCTTTTTATTTCACTGTTATTTGCAACCCAAACCTCCTGTTTTAAATATATCAACATGGACGAGAAAACTATGTTCATCAAGCAAATGGTCTTTGAAATAGTATGTGCCATTAAAGGGCTATTTCATGTTACAGATGAATTTCAGTGGCAAACAACATTTACATTTAGGCATTTGGCAGACGCTTTTATCCAAAGCGACTTACATTGCATTATACTACACATTGATCACTATACATTGAGTATGTGCAATCCCTGGGATCGAACCCATGACCTTGGCGTTGTTAACACCATGCTCTAACCACTGAGCTACAGGAAAGCAAACATACAGGAAAGCAAACAAACAAATACATAAAGTAGTTGATTTGTGAATTTTGAATAGACTTATTCAGCTCTTCTATGTTATTGTTTTACTGTCAAACAAAAGATGACATGATATTTTTTCTTATCATGGTTTTCAGTCTTTTTCATACCTCATAAAAAAGACTGAACATTGGACCAACTACTGAAAATGCTCAAAAACATGAGCTACAGTGACTCAAAATAAGCAAAGTGGTGATATGCTCCTGGGGTATAAACCTTTTGTGCTGCCATCACAAACAGAATTCTCCAGAGGGCCAGCCAGAGATAGAAAAGGATATTTGATTTATGGATGATCTAGCAGGGTTAGTGTCAGCCAAATGTACAATGTTACAAATATACAGCTGTTGTGAATCTAGCGCAAAGATACTGCCAAGTACTTTACAGTAAATGTTTTTCCCTTTCCAGTAGTAAATTCTCTGTGTGCTTTAACTAAATATAAATCAGTGGATAATAATAAGCCATGTTTTAAATTAAACAAACCAAGCCCAGTTAAAGTCAGCAAATTAGATGGTGAATTGTTAAAACCAAAGAAAAGCCTAGTAAGAAACACAACATTTAGATGTGACCATCAAAACAGTACAGCTGACACAGGTACGTATACAAGTCATGTTTTCACTATATTGCTGTGGAATACTGAATGCACATGCAAACAGCTATAACTGGTCAACAGCTACTAAATAGGAATGTTTGACTATTTAATTTCTTGTGCTTGCGTAACACACTCATTCATTTTTTCAGGCAGATTTTATTGCTTAAATTGTGTGGTCTTTCTTACAATTTCTCTGCCAAAAACCTGGGAACTTCTGATGAACTTCTTGGAAGAGCTGATACAGTATTTAGTGTCTCTGTTACTGCACTTTTTGGTGAAACAGAGGTCCCCATTGCCAGAATTAAATTCATCATCATCGAAAGCTGACTTCAGAGTCCGAAAAAGTTCCTGATCAAACCCTTGTGACTTGTTTACTTTTAAAGATTCACCACAACATAATTAACGTTGGATCTGAGTCAGCAAATTTTCCGTGCTGATTCAGTTGCTCAGATGAGCTGCATGGGAACAACTTGAAAAGGAGACGGTCACATGGTTTTAGCATCCTGTAACATCTGGGTTTCTCTAATCTTTTGACTCCTTAACCAGCAGAACCAGTACAGCCTTGGGCTACCAACCTGAAGTTGATTTTGATGGGCCACTGACAGCAGTCCTCTATGAAATGTAAAGGACTATATTTGAGCTTTTGATTGTGTGTTGTTTACATCTGTTTACATCTGTAATTTTTAGAACAGTAATTCAAAGAGAGTAAACGTAACTTGAGAATGAGTTATACTCCAGTGACATGTTTGTTTGATTTGGATTTACCCAGTGGTGGACTCTACCAAATAGATGATTGATGCTGGTTTTCAGTTTATTGTTTTTGTATCATTATTCACAAGTCATGACATATATATATATATATATAAAGTTTTTCCATGTTTAATCAGATCAAAGCCTGTTTTGGAAGTTGCTCAAATGAAAGGTCTGGCAGACTCTGCTCATTGACTATCAGGTCATCAATCAAGAGGTTAATATCACTGTGACTCACAATGTGAAAAAAAAAACTGTTAACCATACCTGAACATCTTTTGCTGCTAACTTACATAAAAAAGTGACAGCTCTGAAAAAATGGTGTGTTTTGGATGCTAGTCACCACCAGCAATGGATTCTGATATGCTGGTGTCCTCATCTCAACCTGCTAGACTATACTGGTCAACCAGCATCAACCAGGCAGCAGATTTTTCCTGATAACAGCTATTCTGGTCCACAAACTAACGCATATTACAGGTACTCTAGTGTTCTAAGAATGTTGGTTTTTGTTTAAAACCAATTCCATACCACTGTCTAAATTCTTGAAAAACCTGACAAACTCATATCCATGTCAGGACATTGTAATAAAAATAAAGCTTAGTAAATATCATTAACATTGCATGTCTAACCTGTGGGGATTTAGGAGCTGACCGATATTTCCTCAATAGGTGTTATATATAAAGCTTTGAATTTCAACAGGAAGCTGAATTCTGTAACAATCAGCTTTTGCTATCAACAGAGCTGCAGTGGAGCCAGTCAGCTGGAAAGTGCTGGAACTTTCCACAACTGATGAAGCAGATTTGTTGGCCCACACATCATAGTGTGATTGCTTGTAACACCCAGCAGAACCATTTAAAAACCAGGTGAAGGAACCCTGCTGCTGAGTTTTTGATTACATTGGCCAGGACGCACTTTCCCTCGTGTGTGGAGGATGTGATAATGAGGCTAATACTTTTTTTGTGGTGTGTGTATATTTCAGCCTAATCACCTTTGTATTTGACATGTTACTGGGCTGTTGCATCACCAACTTATTTTGTGAGCTGTAAATGCCTTTAACAGTCTGCTCTAGACAAAGAAAATAACCATATCTCCAATGTTTACATTTACATTTATGCATTTGGCAGACTTACATTGCATTATACTATACATTGTTTCTAAGTACGTGCAATCCCTGGGATCAAACCCATGACCTTTGGAAATCGGAAGTGCTTAATATCTACTTTAAAAACAACAGGAAACTAAAAAATGTAATAAAAGTTAATTTCATTTCCATCATGTTACAGCTCTATAAAGGTCAATTTTTATTGCCTTTTCTCTTCATGGTTTTGATTGCTATAAGCCTATACATTTACAGGAGGCCAAAAAGGTCATTTCCTGCCTTTGTTAAAAATGTTTAAAACATACACCCCTGTTGACAGACCCCCTATTGTCCATAACTGACAAGAAATTTCCAGTTACTCATTTCAGCCAGGCTGCATAAAAGAAGGAAAACAACAGTCATGTGTTCAATATGTAACAAACAGCGTGTAACTACTCACTGCTAATTAAATTTAATTTGCAATTAAATTGAGCAAAATGTTCACTGACAGAAAATATCCACCAGTCTCTTTCTCTCTTTCTGAACCTCTCTCTACATTACACAGTGAAACATCTTGGGGCCTGAGTCATGGCTTAGGAGGTGAAAGAAGGATACTGGTGAGTGTTTTACTGAACATGTTTAATATGGGGAAAATTGAATTCACCATCTTAAAATAGGTACGCTAAAGAATTATGCTTTAAAACAGGCTGGAATGTTTGAAGAATAAGCAAATACACAGGAACATGGTATACAATGTCAATAATTTATGCTATTTTATCTATATTTTTGTTATATTACAGGTAATACAGTCTTCTAATAGAGTATAGACTGGGATTATGTCGTATTTACAGGTATGTCTCCATAAATAAAATGTTATGAAAGTTCATTTTCATAAATGTGTTTTCTATAGCAGTCATTTTGTATGCAGGTTTAAAACTCCTTGTTTAATTACAAAAAAGAAAAATAAATTAGAGTAGTTTAAGGTTGGGAATTGTTTAACTGTGTAAACCAATAGTCACTGTAGTAAAAAGTGTGACAACTAGCCCCAGCCTCCCCTGTGTACAATTATATACAGGTTCTCAATAAAGAACACATAGAGGAACCACAAAAGATCAGTAGTGTTGCTCCACACTCTACGTCAGTCACTCAGTTATGTCAGTTATGACTACACAGGTCAAATACAAACAAACAGGTTGAGCACAATGAGAATTTGTTTTTGTAATGGCTGTGATGTGTCATGTAAGCCATGTAACCATTCAGTCAAGCTTTCCTGTTTTGGTTTGTGTCTCATTTCATTTCTGCTACACTTCCCTGCCCGGTCTGCAAAAATATTCCTCTGACTGGGAGTTGTTTTGGAAGTTTCTGGAACTTTCTGTTTGGACATTCCTATAGTGATGACACATGGGATGGGATAGATAGTCAAAAAGAACAAACATTGACAAAGATCATTCCTTGCTTTTCACAAACAGAACACTAAAATGTAATTGATCACTAAATCTATATGGTATCTGTTTGGGAACAGGGAGGACTATATATTATAAAGATGTATTGTATTTACAGTACATGCCTGTAAATGCTTTGTTATGAAGTACATATACCATATCTTAACCATAATATATACAACTTAAAATACATGACACAGCTCTGAACAGATTGTTTGACCTGGGAATGAGTACACTAATCAGTTCTGAATGCACTGGCAGCTCTCAAGTGTGTGTTGATACTAAGCATACTGCAGATGGAGAACCGTTTGGATTGCTCAGAGGTTATGCTCATTCCATGATAGACTGATGATAAACAGGCATCATTATGGCTTCTAGGCCTGCAGGACACAGTGGTCACATAAAAACTGAAGCTCGATATGGTCATTCCTCTAACAGTTTGACACAAAAGCCTTTAAAGCTGAAGTGTGTAATTTCTGTCATTACAAACACAAACAGCGGTTATACAACACAGGTTAATACATCACTGACTGTTAACGATAAATTAGAGATTCACTCCCACCAGAAGCTTCCCAGAATAACACTGGATCTGCCATTTAAGGTAAAGTAAATCAAAATCTAACAAAAACACATCAGGCATCATCTTCATTATCTTAGTCTCATGTTTGAATATAAGGCCCATTACTATTACAAAACCCTTCACAATAAGCAAAACAAAATTCTGTGGTTAAACACATAGCCACCGTTTCCCCAAAACAGAATTAGCGATTCCCACAGTGATTTTTCTGTTCTCTGTGCCAGCTGGGGAAAGAATAAGACGTTATTTTACTATTCTTGTTTGGACACTATTACATATTTCCTTTGAAGGAGTTTTATCCATCACTTAATATTTTCCAGAAACTGATGGCAGATATTTCAGCTTGGAGGAAAAAAAACCTTCTGACACTCCAATTACATTATGCAACAGGCACACACATTTGATTTGCAACTGACCAAAATACACCCATACACCCAAAAACACTGCAGACTACACTGAGAAAGTGTTGTTTTTTTGTCATTTTACAACATCTTCAACTGTCTCCAAAAAACATTTAGAGACAAAACTATCCATCTTATGTCATACAGAACATTTCCGTGTCACACCTTACTGTAACACTTTTATGTAATTGACATTAAAGAACATTAGGCATTATAAACTGGTTTATTAGTCCTAACATCTCAGATTTCTGTCTAAGAGTTGCAATGTTGGGTCAAGGTTTTAATTGCTTTGAAATTCAAAATTCTTTAACAAGTTACAAAAAACTAACCTGCATTTCTTTGGTTAATACAAGTTGACAGCATCCAGATTATGATTGCTCTTTGGGTAAAGGTAAGTAACTGTAATATAAAGTAAACAAGAACAGAACCAACCAAAATATCTCCAAACGGAAGGAAATAAACCCCCTAGAGAATAACACTGGCATACGTTTTCACCTCTCTAAAATTCAGCTGGGTCAAAGTGGGTTACTATGAAACAAACCAGGTTTGACTGAGTGAATCCTACAGTTAGGGATAAGTAGCAGCAGTTGTAAATTCAGAAATCAACCCTCCACTACAATAAAAACTGAGCAGCCAGGGCCAAATTCTATGGTCACAGCAAGACAACTTGAACAACAGACATCCAAACACTGGGAACAAAGACCTAAGCTATTTAAGATCTTAGGTTTGTGCATTAAACAAACATTTGAATTACAAAAGCAACTGCTGTCTCTCAATACATTCTAAAAGGCAGTTTCTGCGGCAACAGCTCTATTTCCTCTGTGTTTACAGCTGGGGCTGGAAATATTTGTCCCAAATCAGTCTGTCCGTCCAGTACAGAGCACTACTGGCTGAGGTCCTCAGAATGATCTATCATTATATATTACAGGAGATCCTAAAATTGTAAATCACAAGGACTCAGGAGTGGTATTCTCAAAAGCAGTGGAGTGATGTCACACTCACTCCTCCAGCTCAAGTTCACATTTAGAGGCTGTATTTCCGCATTTGGTCATATCAGCTGATTCTCAAGCTGATTCTGTTAATTGAAATTCCAATTAACATTGGAATTTCAAGTAAATTCCAATGTTATTGGAGCCCTGCAATAATAGCCAAGCATTGTCTCAAAACATATTAGGCTTATCATGAACATAAATGGAGGTCAGGAATCCAATATTTGGCCCAAGGCCCACTGGAGTGCGTATAAGCAGCACTGCATTATTTTGCAGATGGAACACAATACAGCTTTTGTGAACATTATGTCATCCTTAGGGGATAATTACTCCTAGGCATAACAGAAAGGTGCTTGCTGTTTCGACTGAAGCGAATTAACTCTGCCAACTAACTGTCATTATGGGGGTAAGTGGTGTAAAACTGAGGCTGAAGCTTATCCCTCTGTGGCCACCTTCTGTGACACTGAATACCATCACAAAACTATGCACCTGTATATGAACAGTAATGGAAACATGGAAAGCATTTAATAAGCCTTAGTGAGTTAAGCCTGAGTTTCTTTAAGCCATTGTGCTCTGGAAATGATATAAATTTTGCATAAAAGTTGTGGAAGAGGTGCTTTAACGGTTCATTACCAACCTATTCAATGCTTAACATATTTTCTTTATTCATTCGTATGATAAAAAAGATATTCATATGAATATCATTCATGCATGTCTTATGCATGTATGAATAATATGCATGTCTTATGACACTTAAAATGTAATTAAAGTGTAACCCAATTTGTTCAGTCATATTATAAATAAATCTAAAGCAGTTAATTTGTAGGCTGAAAGGTTGAAATTAGTATCTTTGGCATATATAACTTATATATAAGTATATATTTGGCTCCATGTTTCATAAGGTCTTTAAAAGCGAATACTTGAATTCTAATACTGGATAATAATAAATCATTGCGCAATGACAGTTCATTGAGTTGTGCAGTTTCAGCACGTCAGAGATGTCACTGCTAGAGTGAGCGTCACGCCTGTCTGAGCGATTTCAGCTTGATACTTTTCTTTACGACTATTAAGGCATTTAAGAAAAAGGAGTTTTAGTTAATATGTAATGGCCGTTATCACTTGTAGCGCGTATGCTTGTTTAGGTTACTATATAGAAACATATAACGAGTAATATTCATAACTGCAAATTCACCCTGCTACTGCTTCTACTGCATCTAAAGACAAACGATTCATCTGCAAGTATTTAATCTTTAAATATCATACAGCCTCTCTGGGACCTTTCCCAAACGAATTAAACATTTCTACATGTACTAGCAACATGGAAAAATGACCAACCACAGATGCATCAGGGAACAAAACATTCTTAGAAAATTGCAAGCGAGTTGCAAACAGATTCCCAAAGGGATGGAACGTGGTTTTAGCTCATTCCTATTAATGCATCGCTAATATTACTTACATCTGTATTGTTTGCAGCGTAAGTACACCTGTATAGCACATGAAGGTGTTTGCTTTTTTCAAACATACCAGAGTCAAAGTGTTGAAAGGCAATCCCAGGAGAACAGATGCACACAGCAATAACACTCCAGCACCACAGTGGGACTCTGCTAATGAGAAATAAAAGATGAAGATGCGAGATCTTTCTCAAAATCATATGAATGAAAGTTGAAAGCGGAGGGGAAGAAAATGGTAATCACCTCAGCGGTGAAGCACTTGTACAACCCATGTCGCCAGGTTCAGTGGTCCCGTTAGTGAGAGTCAACTCACTCGTTCAGTATTGAACTCCTCTTCGCTCTCTTGCACACCCACCCGTGACTGCGAGGAGCTCCACGTGAACAAAGGCAGTCTCAGTTAGTCCAGACTCCGTCAAACACTGAAATCCGACTCCTCGGGATTTCGTCGCAGACCACCGCTTTAAGCAGCGATCCCCACCTACTCAACAGATTCACGCACACATCCTTTACCTAAAGATAAGATCTTTTTGTTGTATGGTTCTACAACTTCATGTACTACTGTAGCTAGCTAATGTATCTGAAGTCTGACACGTCAGGTTTTACATCATAAGATATAAAAGTAATAGACATTTATCTGTTTTACAACCAACAACATCGTTGTGAAATTTGTGATTCGAACTATTTACAGTTGACTTAAAAGTATTTGGACACGTAAACAGATAAATGTTGGAATAGGGATGCATTAGATAATGCAATATTAATCCAAATAACTTCTGCAAACTTAGTTTTCTGTGCCATTTTTGTAATTCTTTTAAACTAATATTTAATATTTAGTGGCTGTGTGAAGACGTTTACACAGGTGTCCTAGCAGAATAACCACAGGTGTAGCTCATCACATTGACCATGTTCCACTAAATACTCAGATTCTAACCCACTACTCAAATAACTGTAAAGTGTCCAAATATGTTTTGTTGTATTTTTGACAGTAGGAGAGATATGTTGTCACATTATCACATATGATAGGCGGGAGAACTATAAGGTTATATAAAACCAAAATCATAGTTTGATGCTTTTGTATCCTGTTTTCATTTTTGTTTTCATTTTTTGCTGATTTAATGAATAATTTTGTGCTTCGATGTAGCTGTAAAGCCACTAAATTGTCTATAGTAGTTTGTTGTAATTCAGGGTACCATTGTGTCTAGATAATAACTAGATATGTGTGCCAATCTGCATATATTGATGCATGTGTTCACAAAAACTCCACTGTTAGGTAAACCGCATCTTTGGTCCTTGACAATAACAAAGAAAATGTTTAATTGTAGGAAAGACCTTAAGGTGTCTGTACAGAAAAAACTTTGAAAAATAAACCCTCTTTATAAAATATTTGTTTGATTGTTGGGTATACTGTGGTTTTTTATATATTTTTTTATTAAAAACTTACCAAAACTTTAACCCAACACACTTTTGAAATGTCTTGCTTTAAAAGTGTTTATACACTATTGCTTTAAAATAAATCTGATATTTTGTTATGTAATGCAGT
Source organism: Botia almorhae (assembly GCA_036877575.1). Classification (NCBI taxonomy): domain Eukaryota; kingdom Metazoa; phylum Chordata; class Actinopteri; order Cypriniformes; family Botiidae; genus Botia; species Botia almorhae. Next base: position 19,416 of record JAZGTJ010003690.1, read on the forward strand.
GACGCATATACAGTTTTAGCTGAAGCTTAAATGTCCAAATACTTTTTGAGGCCACTGTATAAATTACAATATAAAACCAAAAACAGAGAACAGGGGAGTGATGAATGAAATAATTATGAAAAATGCAAAACCCATAACTGTTCTTGTCATACATCTGCCTTATTATCCACCATATGCACAAGCATTACAATATTAAGGCATGAAGACTTTACTAAAGACACAGAGATAAACAGTGATTACATAGCCATCATCATTATGCTTCTCTTAGTACTGCTGGCATCTGAACACTAGTTCTCACTAGTATTCCGGTAATATTCTTTTCCTCATTGATGTTTTGGGCTGTTCGTTCTTAATTTCAGGTCTGACATTTTTCACTAGAAAAACTAAACTATCTAAGATGCTCCTGGGGAAAAAGCATTATTCACTGCCCAGATTTGGTTTTCAGTAAAGAGCACAGCGATATCTTCCAAACAGTCATATACTTGCTGTTTCCAGGCCCACAAAAAAGAATATCCACAACTCTTTGATGCCATTGACTATGACAGACAAATGGAGAGTTTATATGTGTTACAAAACCAAGTGTAATGTTTAAATTATAATGTCCTAGACGAACAAGCATTTGATTAGATGAGCTTGCCAGATATCTGACAGCTAAAAGTAGATTCGTTGGGAATATTGAGTGCTTGTGCTTGTTAGCTTTTTTTACTTGACATTTCTTTATGAATTTCAAAAATGTTTTTGTGGAAATTTTTCTGGTATTTGTATGAGGTTTTTATTTATTCATATTTAGGAATGACAGGCGTATAGAATGATTTACCAGAATTACCACCAAATTTCTAAGGCCATCTCCAACAAATGGGGGAGAAACATAAAGCAGACAGTGAACCGTCAGCCTTCAAAAACCACCATAAAAGAAAAATACAAGTACTTCAACTGAAGCATGCCCAAAATATTTTCCAAAAATATGGGTTTTCCTTTAGCAATAGGTGTTCCTGTAGCTCATTTGTATTACTGTAGCTCAGCTGGTAAAGCATTGTGTTAGCTTGTGGATTTGATTCCCAGGGAACACATGTACTGATAAATTGTGTATCTTCAATGCACTGTAAATCACTTTGAATAGAAGCTTCTGCCAAATGAATAAATGTATATCTTTATACCTTGAAGGAAAGAAAGTCATACAGATTTTAAATGACATGAGGTTGAGTAAATGATGAAGGAATTTTTGGGTGACTGTTCCTTTAAGGTCTGTGTGAAAGTGTCTGCTAATGTAGACTATTTGTTTTTATTATCAAAGCAAGACATTTTTCCACAAAAGGGAAGATCTTGTACAAACCTATGACTATACTTCAAAATATACATCTTCCTGACTCACATACTCTGACTGCTCAACACAACAGATGATTTCATTTCTTGTTGATATTAGACGTCTAAGATACAGGCAGCAGGCTCCAAGGATCTCCTTAAAAAGATGCGCGGACTAAAAAAAACACAAGCAGAATCGTAATCAGTCATCAAGTGTATAACATTCACTCCCACAAGGTAGTCTGAAGCATGCCTGGGAGGTTTAGGGTAGATAAAGGATGCTTTAAAATTCCTGTTGCCCGGCAGCCAGATATATCAGCATCACAGTTACTGATAGAATGAACCTTCAGGAGCATCCCTCAGGCACAGCCAATAAGAACTGACAGGCTCAAGGGCTCCTGTGTTCAGAGCACCATGTTTTGTGTTGGGAACGCCTCAGCTCAAGAGTAAATGGGAATATTTGTTTGAGGCCATTGTATCAGCTAGTTGAGATGCTTGTCGGGAAAACTGTGGACTTGTTGCAAAGGTGGCATCGTTCAGGGCTGAACCTGATCTACAACACCATGTTTGCAGCAGGGAATATCTGCACAAATTCCCACAATCTCTTTGGAAATGTCCCAAAAGCAACAAATTTAATGTTTTGAGACAGTTCAAACTATTTCCTCATTCTTAAAACACACAACCTTAGATATCTGTATTAAATTTATCTTTGATTATGGAACAACTGCTTAAATACATGTGGTGATAATTTGCTCAAGTGTTGAGAAAGTAGGTTAACTTGCTATTGATCTGAATGCAGGAGGAGAAATCTCCATGGCAATATGGTGTTGTGGATGAAAATACATCCGGCGGCTGAGAAAGGGGTGTGTGAGATTGTGGGCAAGTTTTCCTGAAGCTGTTTCAGATGGAACTCCATCCTGACTTAGCACTGCTTATTCATGAGAATGTTGCCTGAAAGCAGGTTTAATTCTTTATCTTCTCACATTTTTAAAAAGACACTTTAATAAGATTACAACAATGAAATTTTGAGATCATAGTCAGCTAAGACTTTTAAGACAATTAAAGACTTGGTCATATTTTGCTCAGTTCATGTTAGGAAGGTTAAGGAAATGGATGAGTAAGCTTAAATCAGATCTCCAAAATACTACAAATAAAGACTTGGACTATCAGTACAGACTAGCAGCTTATCCTCTTACAACAGTCAGATCACTTTAACCCTTAAACCCTCTATCTGTCAATACAGCTTTTAGAGCAGCTACAACGAGAAGCTGTATTTGCTACCGATAACACATTGACAAAAAATAATAATTTATATTTTGACTTCTTTTAAGCTTATATTGTGTGTTCAACTAGAGTTTACTTGTGGCTATGATTAACTCCCATGTAGCTCTCAAAAAAGTGGCTATCTGCATGTATTGAGATTAGAATACAGGGACACAATGAGATTGAGCATTTGATCTTTCAGTCTTTATGTGCCAATAGACCACCCACTTCAGCTAGAGGGCTTTTAAAGGGCTTTGTGTTATCAGCTGCCATTAAAGGTAAAGTGAGCATTTAGTACACTCACTGTATAACACGATTCAATATAGACACCTTTACAATAGGACACTGCAACCTTATAGGTTAGTTTAACAAAGTGTGCATACCTCTTTCTGAAATTTAATCAAAGACTCGCAAACTGCAAATTAAATGCTGTTTTTATTCTATTAACAACTATAGTACAGATAACTAAAGTACAGTTTACACAAACTTTATCTTTTGCTCTGGATGTTTTCTTTTGCTTTCTTACAACAATTGAGAATGAGCGTTTAAAAACACGCATAACCAAAGAGACAACTCTGCAGCACCTTGTCTAAATATATGTGGTTTAAATTATTCCTATGGAAAAAGTAACTTGTCGTGGTGTCACAGAGCCATATACATGTTTTAGAGCTTTTGCTTAAAGGTACACAACAGGTAGATTAAGAGGAGGAGGAGCAGTGGTGGTGGTCTGTTGATTGGCTCCATGGGAGAGAACGGTTTGTACGTTTACACATTGCTTTTCACATAGTAACATCCCTCTAACACAAAAACACACACATAAGAATGGCTTAACTAATTACAGCTACATATATCCCAATTTAAGAAAAATTCAAAGGAGTCTTGTGGACTTCTAAGAGACAGAAAGGGATTTGTACAGCTTTTATGGATAAACCATTTTGCCATTTAAAACAATCTTTTGTAATGCTGCATTAAGTCACTCCACTGACGTCCAGCAAGCTCTGGTTTATGAACAGAGCTAAAAACACACTTAGACAGATGGATCCAAGTGATAAACAAGTTTAAAGAAAACCTTGACTGTTACTGAATAGGGTCCTCTGAAAGGTCAAAGGTCATACAGATACACATTCAATTAAGGGTCGAGTCTCCCATGCGCATCATGGGAGAGTTTACTAGGTTTGGAACAGATCCATTTTCTCTCTCTCACACACACACACACACACACGTGATGGGGGAGTTCCTGGCACCAGGATGTACTTTTTTTATCTTTGGCAGCTCTGATAAGTTATGTGCTCTAAACTATTTAGGTATACTCTGTGTTCTTTGGGTCAAAACTTTCATTTGTAATGATAATGTATCAGTGTGTCTTAACCTCTGACAGAACAAATCGAGCATGTAATACACAATAATAACTTAACTAGTACAGATCCTAGATGCTTAAGTTGTACATTTACAAAAATATACATTCTTTGTTTTGGAACAGGTTGATATATTGGATACTGCCACGTGTGTCAGTTATATGGGTCAGTATATGGAACCGCACAAGGTCTTCTGTCCTTATTTAAACTTCTTTAATGCTTTCAGATTATTGGCTAGTCTGCATTGCACTGAATTTATTTAAAGAAAAAATTACATAGAAAAAAATTCTGTACTTCTGGAATTCACTGAGGTATAGCCAAAGGTAGAGAAAATCGCGCCAGAAGCCACCAGGTTCTCGTTGGAGTGTGGGTTCACTGGTGCAAGGCCACAAGATATTGCTGTACTGTAACTGTATTGGAGTCCTGTTAGAACTGGGACTGGGAAAACCATGCTGTCAGTGTCCTGTGCCAGATTATGATTTAATGACGTAATGGAACCAGATGCTTGACATACAGTATGAAGACAGCCTGGATGATCAGATTAATTGAGTTTGTGTGGAAACACACTGCTGGATAGGCTTGCCTACTTCATGGGAGGAAAGAGGGAAATACCCAAGAATAACTAAAAGGAGTCCTTGTCTACAGAAAGTTGAAGGTGACACCTCATTTTGACCATATAAAGCCAAACCATTGTTACATCAATCCTATTTTTAGGAAACTCTTGTACTAAACCTACACTGGCATAATCAATGTATAAGGCTATTTAAATAAAGCTTTATATAAAATAATATGTATTTAATGGCATTCTGTATCATCATAAAAACAAATATAGAACAACGTCAGACACATTATGTTTGATCATACATTTTTCCTTCCACTATTTAGCTTACTTCTAAGATTTTAAAACTTAACATGTTTTTTAATGTTATTTTCCCATGTGGGTCAATAAGGATTTGATGAAATTTGTCTGGTTACAATCAGCTAGTTCTATTTTCCCATCACATCTCACATTCCAAGGACTAAAAAGTCTTGCATGACTCAATACAAGATGCTTAGCCCCACATACAAATTTCTCGAATATGCTGATGTTCAACTCACATGCTAATGTTCAACTGGAGTACATCATTTCTGCAAGGTCAGTTAACTGTTGCATTCATGTAAGAGGTGCCAAACACACAGAGCACACAATGAATCAATTACTGTAACCATCTACCTCATACATTGTGAAACGTTCTGGCTTTCAGGATCAAAATTAAACTTTTATTTTGTTTCTGATGTGTGATGATGTCAGCGTCAGAAAACGTGGAATCGTTATGTGAAAATATTGTGCCTGTAAATAAGGCCTTGAGGCTGTTTAAGACTTAAAAAGATGCATTGAAGCAAAGTTTTAACTCGAGGTAAGAGTTTTACCAACAGTGTGATTTGAAATGTGTTTTCTGCTGGCCTCAGTTCAACAGGTTTCCACTGAAACATAATGTTATTCCTTAACTTCTCTTCTTCATGAGGTTTCTTTGGATACAGAAACTCTCTCTGTTTTATTCCATGCGCATTCATTTTGTGAATTTAGATTATTATTCATCCATGTGGACGTTTACACATAAACACATAAACAAACAGTTTAAAACATCTTATACATGTAATTTCTTAAAAAAAAAAAACTTGAATCTGTAAGTTAAATGACTGTGCACAAATCTGTAGATTGATACAGCTTGGTTTGGTTAACATAAGCTATCAGAAATGGATACTCAAGTCATACTTTGTTGCAAACCAAATGACTTGCGACTATACAATTGTATACAATTGACTTCAGTCTTGCCCTGGTCTTGATATTAGAAGCAAGTAGAATGTTAAAATCCATCCAAAAAATGTTTAACCTTTAAAATTATGAGAGGGATGAGTAAGGAAGCGTCTTACTGACCCTGCGCATTACCCAGTTTGCTCCTGGATGCTAGTTATAGTTATATCTGAGTCATTTCCACTCGTCAGTTCTTTCTCAAGGTCTCAATTGTGGTTTGCCTCAAACTGATATTTGAACAAATAATTAAGACAGATTTGCAGATTCGTTGGACTGATTCAAATGAACCAGTATAAAAGGTGACTTGTTCATAAAATGGTTGCTAGCAACACCATGGCATCGCAGACTGCCTTTTATAATTAAAGTATGCAATATATTGCATATGTACAATAAAACATTAATTATTTCATTTAAAAATAAAAAGTTCATATTATTAAATTAAATCCTAATGTATTCTACTAGAAAAGTTTTAATGGATCAAATAAAATAATCCCTACAAAGTAACCAGTTTTAATGTTGAAAAATTGAATTTTTTGAAAGAGTTTATAAAACATTAACTAGCATTAAACAGAGGGAAATGGCTAAACAAGGGATTTCATTTGCATTTGTGACCAAGGACTTGACTCACCTTGAATAACTTGAGACTTGACCTGAACTTCACCTAAGGTAATAAATACTGACTAAGAAACCTAATGTATTCCTGGTGCTATACTGACATAAGGTGTAGTAGGCTGTAATTTAAAATGACTGGATTTCAGTGGAGTGCTGCTGTACAGTCCCAGTACACTAGCAGGACATACTCCATACAGTATAAATTTGTCAAATGTATGAAACAAGGCATAAAGAAATATGTTATCCTGATTATTACATTTTTTACTCATGCCTCAATGAGTACATGAGTATTCAGTTGTGCACAACCAGAACATCCCAGCTGACAATTTTAGGTTGGAAGAACGTTTCCCTAACATTTAGAGAATGTTCTATGAATGTTCTTTAGACGTCGTAGTAACATTGCTTGGTTATAAGAATATTATTCACTATTATATTATATTATAACACTAAAAATCTGTAACTTTTTAAAATGTTACATTAACCAATGTTCTGAGAATGTTCCCTGTTAGCTGGGTTGACACAAGGACTAAATAAAAAATAAGAGTATCTAAGATCATTGTGTGGCTAAAGGCAAGCTTACACTACATGACTTTTGGTCACATTTTGCTGTTGCATTGTGCTGTTGCATCAGTGCTCACTGCAGTCTGTGGTGCTCGTTATGTGTGAGCAGGACAGCACTGTGATCTGAGACAGCCTCACGCAGTCATAGACGCTGCAATATTTTTAAACTTGTTTGACAGTATCAATATCAACTTATAATGTGCAATGCAACAACAAAGTGAAACTAATCCGGCTGATCAAAGTGCAGACGGAATAAACGAAGGAAGATCTCATGACTAACTCGTTGGCATTGTGTAATATGTGCACTGCTATGACAAGACAACAACAGATGATACAAATCCTTGTTGTTTGGTGTGAACACCACACTTGCAGTCTTACAGTCTTATGGTCTTTGCTTGTCTTAAAGTTCTTAAATGTTACATTCTGAGCAAGTTCTTTTACTCCAGCTTTCCTCAAGAGCCTTTAATGAAATCATTTAATGGCCACCTTAGTTAAGTTATTTGGTTTTATGTGATGTTTGGCCAGTTAAGGAAAAGATTTGGTTTGATTGTCTGTATCTCTGCAGGATGGCAGGAGCTATGTCACTCTTAAACTGTAATAAAATGGGTTGAGTGAGGTCATTCCTAGCACAGCTAAATTGCCAGAGCAGAGGTCCTATGGCATCTGTTTCTAATACAAACTTAAGTTTGTATTAATGTATAATGGAGCAGCTGAGAGGTGCTTAATGCCTGTCTGAAAACAAAAGCAGGGAAACAGGGTGAATTGTGCAAAAGTGAGTAGAAACGTGTTTTATAGCTACTAACTGTAAACATACAGAAAATATCTTACAAAAAACATTTACACTAATTTACATTTATAAAAACTGAAAAAAGCAAGCATTTTGTCCTTACTGACAAACTGACAATACATAAACTCTTTTATCCAGCTTTTTTTTTCAGAATAACAAACATTAATGACTGTTAGATTTGAGTTTTTTCCTGATATTTAAAAGACAACTGATTATTAAACTTACTGTCCCACTTTTTGCTAAACACACCATAGTTTTCGGTCTAGAGATTAAAGAATCCTTTAAAAAAAACGAAAAAAAAACCTTCAAGTTCACCATGACATTGACAAATGTTAAAGATAAACAGACACTTGCACACACACTGTTGACATTACCTGAGGCCCTCAGGTTAACGAGAGCCGTCTCAATCATGAGGACCTAATTTAGTCCTACAAGGGCCAAAAAGATCTCACCGGGGATCTGTTAAACATGCATTGCCTTTGAGCTCCTAAATGAAATAATGGCACATTCATTCAGACACACATTTTGCTCCTGTGGAGGCATATAAATGCATTTAAGTCATAGTTCCCCAAAGACTTAACTCCACAGTTACCTCACACATCGCTGTAGAAAGGAAAGCAGAATAACAGAGTGATGAGGTGGTTACACAGGCTGAAAACTGCTTTAGACAGGTTAATATGCTCCTATGATGTCACATGTGACTGTCTGGAGTCTTTGGGTATTTCTTCTGTTTAAGCTTCTTCTTGACTCTGGTCTTTGTTTATGACCAGAAGAACAAGAGCAAAAGAGAACAAATTTTTACTGGCTGCCCTGTGAGGATTTTGGTAAAAATGTTTTATTTAAACATTAAAAAAACATTTGAACAAGTTTTCTTTCTTAATATGTAGACAGTCAATAAAGATAACAATGGATTATTTAGTGCTTTGTCTGTAAATGTGTGTGGTAGTTGCCAGTTTGCAATGCTGTTGCAAAACTTTGATTTAAAACTGTGATTTTAGTGCATTGTTAATATATTTGCTAGGGTGTTTTCTTGGTGATTGCTGAGTGTGTGCTTCACTCTGAAGGTACTCTAATATAAAGAAAAAAATATGCCCATATAGCTTAATCTTTGCACCAACATTTTAGGGAACTGTTTATACGTCCTATTTGCATGCGAGATGTGTAATGCAGTATTATTTTTAGGACTGACTTATTGTCCTTAGTCACTATCCTTGTTTCCTGTTTATGCCTATAAAGAAAATTTATTTTATAGATTATTTTGGCAGCTTCATCCAGCTGCCCAACTAAGTAGCCAACCGACAAGCTATGCTTCATCATCGTGGTAACAGGAAAAGGAAATGACCTCATCTTTCTCTGCTGACCACAGACTCCACTAAGGAACATTCCATTACACATGCTTAACCACATACTAATGCACAAATAAGGAATGGGAATAAACAGAAGGCCATTTAATTCCATGACAAGTTTTTACTGTGTGTTGATGTAAGCACATAGGGCAACATATCTTTGCATGTGTGTACAGAAAACAACAAAGTGGCATTAATCTAAACTTATGAAAAAGTTGATTAAGTGTTAGCAGGTATGTTTTTAAGTAGTAAGGAGATTGTTCGGGAGGTCTACAATACCTGGAGAAAGCTATCTGTTAGCACAACCATTCATCTTAATGGCAGTTGCTTACGTACTGTGTGATGCCAGGGAGTCATGATTTAGCCCTGTGGACCCATGGCAAGTCCACACTGATTGGCCATTTTTTGTCTTCAGTAGCCTGATATGGTACATGTGGAGTGAGTTACAGAGCAACAGTTCCCTACAGCCTCTCAGGCACACCGAAACATGTTCTCAGGCAGAATTACCTCTTGTTTATGTTTTGTATCTGATTCTTGATTCTTGAGCCTCGGTTTTATCTGGCAAGGAAAGTAAAGTATGAAAGTATATCTCATTTGTTACTGTGGCTAAGCTATTTGTAATTGTTTTGTAATTAACAGTACATTCTTTAAGCTGCATTTATATCTGAGTAATCACAGCACAACTGCTAGTGTGATATTGCTTCAATGTGTTGGTGTGTGATTTTTGATGACCCTGACAGCCGTATCCCTTCATGTTATTAGCAAACAGGAGTGAAACCAGATGAGATAACCTGGAATAAAGCTCAAATCCCCTGATACGCAATGATTCTTTGGCTGAAGGGCAGCTCTGTGGCACAGAACCAGTATCTCTGCATGTTGCGTTGGGTTGCATCCCAAAACACAGGAAAACAGAACAGGATTATTGTCTATTGGATTAGTCTTTTCCCTAAAGACCTTTGTTTGGCCCATAGCTGCATCCTGTTACTTTCTTTAACTGCCTTTTGAGAGAAAAGTCACCAAAAGCTTTAAAGTTGTAAAAAACATATATTTAGAGGTACTGTATATTCCAAGCACAAAATCAACACTTTGAAAGTTCCTTTAAAATACAATGGGGTGAATTCGATTTGTGGGTTGTATTTGTTGCAAAAATGGGTTCTGTTCAATTTGTGCACATAATCCGGTTTAATCTCAAATCATTATCTCTGCTGAAATAACTGTCATTTTTTTAGCACAAACATGCCTTCTCTATATGTAAATTGTACACTTTATACCCAAAATTCAATGCTATTGGCCTGGTGTACAGTATTTAACATTGTAATATTACCTGATTTGCTCCTTGAGTGATTCAGGCACTACAACAATGAAATCATAATTATATACCTTAGCATATATCCAGACATGTGGTCTGGTCACAGGCACTTTCTTTCCTTTACTGCATTGGATGCTAAACCACAGAAGGCACTGCAATTAAACAACACTATCAGTGGGCACAGTTTATACTTTATGAGTTCCTGCACCTGCACAAATCACTGTTTTATTTACCAGCTCGAGGGCTTCTGATCATGGCAGCTACAGGTGTGACTCATGAATACTGTGATAGACAAGCAGTAATCACCTCTGCCTGTTGTGTTAATAGCAAATATCATTGTCATGGCATTGTCATGTGGTTGCTAGGGTGTTCTGGTGTGTGAAGAGACAGCCCTACAATTAACACACATACACACTGACCCGTGGGGGTGCGGTTATTTGAACTTCACACATTGCTTCCATCTGTGTTTGATGATGCAAATACCACAAACAGTCATGATAACACAGTGACACAGATCTGCCAAAGATGCAGCGATCAGGACCACCACCCCTGACTCTGGGGCCTGGTATATACATGTATTGGTTGGTAGATCTTTGAAGAGGTAGTTAAAAACTGTCTGGAGCACTTTTACGTCACATTGACATAATTTCACAAGGGACCAGAATCATAGAACTAATACCAGTTGTGGAAACTAGTGGAAACTATTAAGGGTTTAAAAGCACTCATATGGTAACTGGAAAATGTCTAGACTGCCAAATATTGAAAATTCACTCGCATCAATAGTCTCCAATGGAAATAGTGTTGGACATCATCTGTGTTATATTTGGTGGTGGTTGTGTGCCATATAAACAGAATAAAACAATCAAAGTAGGCAAAGTCTGCTGAAAGTCCTTGTGGGCAAATAAAAGCTTTTTCTACATGTTGAATTTTGTCCTCTCAAACTGCACTGAACTGAATTGTCTGGAGAGACAAAGAAACCGCTCAATTAGTTTTGTCCAGAGAATCACTGCAGGGTTTTTGTTATGCTGTTTAGGAAATTTGATATGCAGATTAGGGTAAGCGAGCATAACTGTAAGAACAGGCATTGCTAGACCCTATTTAAGGGGGCTTCTTCCCTCCTGCTTTCTCCTTTATAAAATCTAGTATGTGGCAGAAAATGTTATTTAACCTTTTTTAGTTACTCTACTTGCTACTTAACTTTTTAAAACATTTTATCAACCACTTAAGAATAACGTTTTTGATATATGATATATATAGTGCTAAAAGTGTTCTTCTAGCGTTACTACAAGAATGTTTTTCATAACTTTAAAAACTTTTTGGAGAACATTAGCAAATGTTCTGAGAACATTCCCTGTCTTTAGACATTGTTAAATAAAATTGACTAGGTTGCTAGACTTCTCACCTTGGCTTATAACTACTATTGAAGAGTCCCATTTGGAGAGGTTTACAGACCTGAATTAACATTCAAAATTTCTTCAAATACAGACTGTTTAAACAGAATGAACCATGTTAAGCTCCAGGTCCACTTCATCTCCTTCTTTAAAAGGGATCAAAGCCTTTTAATTCTGTGTCTGTTGGAGATGAAGGTTCCTACAATTTTCTCGGCAAAATGAGAAAATTGGTTATATATTTAACAGTAACAAGTCACAACTGGGAGTACAAACTCACAAATCACTGAACATTTCAGAGGAAATGAAAGCAAGTTGTTTGTTCCTGTTGGTTCCTAAGAGTGTTGTGTTAGGAGATGGAGGCCATTAGGATGAAAAAATCTCAGGAACCGTCCCATGAAGATATGGAGCACACATTGAAACATCCTGTCAAAAGAGGGGCGAGAGAATGTGCCTTGATATACATACAAGCTGCAAGTTCCAGAACATTTGAAGTACTTTAACAACAAATATATACAAACCATAAAGCTTTGGGGGGAAAAGCCCACATATGTTTACAAAACTGAAGCAAATTCCTGAGTTTCAAGTACCCAAAGGGTTAAGTGACCATGACTGTCCCCTAAAACTGTCAAATGCCAACATACAAGTCTCACAAGCGGCTTTAGTTGGAACAGTGCGGTGCGAATGTTCTCTGGTTGCCAGTAGGAAAGTAGGCATTTGAGAGTGAAAAAATTATCATTATGTATTATGTGCAGAAGCAACATTGACACAACACTATTTTCGAAATGAATGTTACTTTTTTGAGCTAGCTACATCTATTTGAAAGACATGGAGACGTGATGATCTTTGTGAGCAGAAAGACTGCTATTCAACAGCCTGAGATGGAATCATCTCAACAGCACTTCCTGTCAACGGGAAGAAAAACAAGCTCCCTCAGAGGTCAAAGCCAGGTATATGATACTGACATAAAAAGGAACAGGTGCATGCAGATGACTGCATCTCTGAAGCAGCGATAAATCTGAGAAAGCTCCATGAAAAATGAATAGCTTGACAGTTATGTGGTGGAGAATTCTGAGTTTTGTATTTTGTTGAACTGATGAAGACATTTCTGAAAATAGCAATGCTGAAATTCAAATCACTTTATTATTGATTAATTATTATTTACATATGTTCAATTATCAATACTGTGTTGAGAATTGTTTATCTTCATTCAAACACTTAATCTGGTCTTGCATTAGGTAATAAAGCAGGAGAGTTTGTTTTACATATGGATTTTCCTATTGCTTCCGATCTAGGACTGACAAGGACGTTTCAAACAGTTTCTCTATCAGAGTTACTCAGAAGGAAAAGTGTAATATACAGGGTGGCCTGTATATTCCCAAGCTTCCCTTTCGATATGCTTGAGCAGAATGTGTTAGGCTCCATCTACATCTGTTATGGTCAGTCTGCTGTAGAGCTATGGGATTTTCAGTAGCTGTTGGCTGCCAACATTCATCACATGGTGTTGTCAGTTCAAATCTCTGGGTGACAGTTTTGTGCTTGGGGGACAGATTTGTAATGTGCAGAAATACATAAATGATCTGTTTGTCAGCCATTTACTAGGATAATTAGTGTCACAGAGACTCCAATGCAGCCCTCATTTGTTCACTTTTATGTGAGGAACGTAAACTGAAGTCAAGGCACAGGTTGTTCAGGATACGATGAGTCACATTTCATTGTCAAGTATGCCTGGGGTTTACTGGGCCAGAGTCAATCAGGATGGGAAAAGGATGAGTCTGGGAGATTTGTGTGTTTGTTGTTAAAGAGACCATGTGAAAGAGACCAAAAAGAAGACTTTTTAAAGAAAGGAATTTCCTTCCTGCAGTAAAACAATACTTATAGGTCAGGACACATCCCAAATTATTGCCATCATGACATTCTGGGATACGTTGCTTTTCCATGTTGGGATTACTATCCAGATCCACCATAACAGATAAGAGGTTAAGAATCTCAGTTAGCAGACTGTGACTGTTGTATTAGTCAAGAAAAGACTAATTTACTTTAAAGGAATAGTTACATAATTAATTGTCTTCATTTACTCACACTTGTGTCTTTCAAGAGTCTGTATGGCTTTCTTGAATGCCCAAACGTTAAATGTTCTTTTCCATACAATGAAAACGAATAGCCACCACAACTGTCAAGCAAGACTTTCACATAAAGCTGTATCATACGGCTTCAAATGACTGATATCGTAAATCTGGACTACTTTAAAAATGCCTGTATTCAGACTCTTGTCCCTTTTGGTGCTCAACAGCCCCAGCCCTTATTCACTGTCATTGTTTTAACAACAGAAACCAGGACAATGAGGTTTAGGCCAATAACTTATCAAATATTTGTAGAAAGTTTGAGTGTGTGAGTGGACAAAGAGCATGGAGGGGTGTTTTATATTCTAGTTAAAAATATTTAGCTAAAATATATTTCACGAGTTCGCACTAACAAATGATCAATCGCAAATGATCGCCGATGCGTATTTGGCGTGCTGTCCAGGGGGAGGGCTCCGAGCTCGGAATTTGGCCCGAACCCAGAGTACTCCCCCCATCCCTTACTGAGGTAGATACCAGCTAGGAGTGAGGTGATGGGGTGGTGGAGGGATGCTGCGAGACTGTCATATGACGGAGGTGAGGGCGGCTATATATATATATGCGTTGTTGCGTGCTGATTGGTTGTATTACATGACCGTGCTCCTCCCGAACTTAGTTAATAAAACTGCATGTGTAAACTATGAGCTGTTTGTGATATAGCAATTGAAAGAAATAATTAGTTTTGTGCTGTGATGGAAAGCAGTGGAAATGAAAGCTTATTGGTGAAACACTGCTAAACATGACGTTCTTTAAGTCTTCTGCAGACCTACATCTGTGTGTGGGAACATGATTAAACTGCCTGTCATCCACTGATCTGGAGTCAGTTTCATTATCAAACCCACTAAAGTGATTATAATGATTGTGGTTGTGCCAGTAGATCTTAAATCATGTAGATGAATTGAGTAATTTCTTGCCTCTAGCAACACAAAC